>PVHP010027641.1:0-23722 GCA_004024765.1 Zapus hudsonius | reverse complement strand
CCTGGGGTCACCCGTTGACACAGCTCTCCGGACCACAGATCCTCCACGACGGTGGCTTAGGCTGCTTACTGTGTTCCTCCTCTGGGAGTGGCACCGTCTCCTTATACTCACTTGCCGTCTCAAACGCCTCCTGGCTGCTCATCTTAGTGACAAGGCTACTGTCCACCCTTGACCCAAACCAGGACACTCTAGCGCCTCCCTCCCCATCCCATCCCATCCAATGGGCTGTCAGATCTGGTCATTCCACACAGAAAACCTAGCTCAATGACCTCCTTTCTCTTACCCCCGCACTACCTGACTCATTGAAACTGAGCCTTTCCTCCAACATAGCCTCCCACTTACTCCCACAATCTTTCTACAATGCACACATGAGCCTATCACCCACCACCCCTTAACCCCTGGGATAGAAAACAAGGGATATTTTACAAAATCTGTCCTCTGCAGGCACACCCTCTTTAATTCTGTGTGATTTGCTAAACTTGGTGACTTACTCCACAAGTTAGGCTGTTTGACCTCTCAGCACCTTTGCTCATAACGTTCCCTCTACCTGGAATATCTTCTCCAGATGACTAATGTCCATTCATCTTTAAATATCTTTTCTCCACTAACACTAAGGCCTCATTGGCTGCTTTGTCCTTCAATGGTATTTTTCTGAATTAATCTATTTGGTGCTGGGGATTGAACCCAGAGTTCAAACGTGCTAAACACACTCTCTATGGCTTAGCTGTTACACCCCAGACCTGTGTTTATTTCTTTGTATGACTTTGCCATTATACCTTACTTGGTCATTTTTAAATCCTCAGTATGACACCTGCCAAGTAGCAAGCCCTTAAATAAATGTTAGTAATGAATGACTCACATGTGGTGGCTGAGGAGAAACGTGATAAAGAATAAAAGCCATACTACCAAAAAATAAAAAATCCATACTACCTCACTCCTTCAATTGGCAGTATCTGCTGCCTAGGAGACCTTCGTCAGGAGTCAGCTCCTCCAGATAATGTATTTTGATGGCCCTGAGCTGGGTGAAGTGCCTGGTTCTGGCCAATAGTTGAACATGCTTCTCTTTGAACTTTTTTTTTTTCTTTTTGGTTTTTCGAGGTAAGGTCTCACTCTTGTCCAGGCTGACCTGGAATTCACTATGTAATCTCAGGGTGGCCTTGAACTCACGGCAATTCTCCTACCTCTGCCTCCCGAGTGCTGGGATTAAAGGTGTGCGCCACCATGCCCGGCTTCCCAGTTTTGTTTCTGAAATAGGGTCCTGTCTGTAGCCCAGACAGGCCTAGAACAAGTGCTGGTCTATAGGTGTGGAAAAAATACACCCAATCTTTGAATTTTTATTTATTTATTTATATTTATTTGTTTATTGGTTTTTGGAGGTAGGGTCTCGCTCTAGCCCAGGCTGACCTGGAATTCACTATGTAATTGTAAAGTGTCCTCAAACTCATGGGGAATCCTTCTACCTCTGCTTCCTGAGTGCTGGGATTAAAGGCATGCACCACCGTGCCTGGTTTATCTTTGAATTTTTAATCTGCTATGTGTGTGAGCAGACTGGAATATAGCCTTTATGTAAAGTAGCCATATTTGACAAGCAAAACTTGGGGAAGAAGAGGGACATGGTGCCACTGAACCAGGCATATTGGGTTCTTTCTCTAACCAGAAAGTCACTCCTCCTTCCCCAGAGAGATAATGATGAAGGTCATGGAAGAAGCCAGGCATGTTTGGTTGAAGTCCTTTAACATGGAAATATGAGGTTAAAGAATTAGAGGTCTCCCTAATACACCTTCATCTGTACTATTCCCAGACAGATGACCCTCTGCTGTCACTCAGTAAGAAACTTCACTGGCTTTCTTCATTCAAACAATTTCTCCAGCACCTACTATGGGCGCAATAGTGGAGCTCCAAAAATGAAAAGATAGACAAAACTCTAGCTCTCACAGAGAGCTGCACTGGGGTGAGATTAAAACAAATACATGGGGCTGGAGAGATGGCTCAGCAGTTAAGGCACTTGCCTGCAAAGCCTAACAACCCTGGTTTGATTCCCTAGTTCCCATGAAAAGTCAGATGCACAAAGTGGCACTTGTATCTGGAGTTTTTTGCAGCAGTTAGAGGCCCTGGAGCACCTATTTTCTCTCCCCTCTCCTTGCAAATAAATAATATTTAAAACAAAAAATGCATGCACCAGAGAGCAGGAAACAGGGGTGGGGAAGGGAGATGCTACTATTTCAAGCAGGTGGTCATGGAAGGTATCTCAGTGAGGACAGCATGTGAGTCAGATCTAAATGAAGTAAGAAGTCATTGGAGCATTCTGGGCAGACAGGAAGCAGGTGTAAAGCCTGGAAAGCAGGGGTGCTTGAGAAACCTTTGTACTGCCCTTTGTAAGCTGCCCACCAGGGACTTCCCTCTCCCACCTGAGCTTGTCTCCAAGTCTTATTCCTCACTGCCCCACTTCTGAGCTCTCTCATCCCTCCCAACTCATTCCCATAACTCTTTCCTCTCCCTTAGGAGCCTGAGGCATGCCCTGTGGCCCTCACTTCCAGACCTGCACCGGGTCCTAGGGCAGTACCTTAGGGATACCGCAGACCTGAGTCCAGTGAGTACACCCCCTGCCCCCACTTTATCCACCACCATCACCCTTGTCGCAAGAATGCAATTTGTTCAAGGTCCTTGCCAGCACTGTTTACCCTCAGGGACTACCCCAGCCCGATTCTCCTTCCTACACAATGCAGCCCACCTAGTGCCCCAGATCTACTCTAATCCAGCTCCATTTGCTCATCTCTCCCAGCCCAAGGTCACAGTCACAGATCCCTATGAAGAAGTGGAACCCAGCCTCCTTGAAATCCTGCCCAAGCCCTCAGAGAGGACTCCCTTGCCCTTGTGCTCCTCCCAGCCTCAGATGGACTACCGGGGATTGCAGCCTTCTTGCTTGGGGACCATGCCCCTACCTGTGTGCCCACCCAGGGCTGAGTCAGGATCCTGCTGCACTACCCACATTGCAAACCACTCCTACCTACCACTAAGCTATTGGCAGCAGCCCTGATGGCAGCCCCTCTCTCCCAGGGATCCAGACATCTTCATGCACATCCTTTCCCTACCCCCAACACCAACACCTCAGACCTCACCTCCATCCCTCTCTGTCCGCCTGCCTCATGAGCCTTTAGAGCACTGATCTGTCACAGTGTTCTTGAGAAATCTGTGCCCCTCTCTCCACAGCCAGGTTCACTTGACTAAGCTTCCCTGACTTTTCCCTTCTCTCTCCTCCCAAGAGCCAAACTTCTCAAAAAGAAGTCTCCATTTCCCCACCCTCATGGACTCTTTCAAATACCTACATAGTTCCCCTATTCCAACCTTGCTAAGATGCCTGGTAGAATCCACTTCAAGTCTTCTAATTGCAGGATCCAGCAGGATCTCATTTGATCTCTCAGCATCAGTCATAGTTGACCACCATCTCTCCTTAAATTCTCTTCGATCTTGGCTGCCACAGCATCACCTTTGGTTCTGCTCCTGCCTCACGGAGTACACCAGAACTTAGGAGGTTAACTCAGGAGCCAGATCTGGGTTCCGTTCCTGTCTTCCACACTTGCTAGCTGTGTGACCTACAAAGAAATGAATGTCTCTTCTCACCTAGAAAGCAGAGGCAACAATAGAACCTCACAGAGCTGTCAAAAAAAAAAAGTGTGCACAGCTCCAAAGAAATAGTCTATTCTTTTTCTTTCTTCACTTTCTCTCTCTCTTTCTTTCTTTCTTTCACAGTGCTGGGATCAAACCCAGAACCTACCTGGTACATGCTAGGTACACACTTGACCGCTGAACCACATCCCCAGCTTTAAGACTGGAGGCCCAGACTGGCTTCGAACTCAGTCCTCCTGCCTCAGGCTCTCAAGTAGAGAAATTACAGGGGTGTGCCACCACACCTGGCAAGACTCCATTCTTTTTCTTTTTGTATTGTTTGCAACAGGATCTCACTCTAGCCCAGGTTAAATGGTTGGCTTGGAACTCACTCTAGCCCAGGCTAGATTGAGGGATTCCCTTACCTAAACCTCCAGAGTGCTGGGATTAAAATTTGCCACCACGTCCAGCACAAGACTTCATTCTTGTTTTGTTTTGAATCAGGATAGGATCTCATTCTAGCCTAGGCTGACCTTGACCTTTATAGCCCCAGGCTGACCTTGAACTCACAGCAATCATCTAACCTCAGCCCTGAGCCCTAGCTAAGATTTCACTTTTTTTTTTTAAGTTTTTCTGAGGTAGGTCTCACTTTAGCCCAGGTTGGCCTCAAATTCACAGGGATCCTCCTACCTCTGCCTCCCAAGTGTTGGGATTAAAGGTGTGTGTCACCACGCCCAGTTTAAGACTTCCTTCTTAGTTTCTCCAATCCTTTACCCTATGTGAACCATTAGCAAATTCTTGCTCTCCAGCTCAGACTTCTACTGTAGAGCCTATGAGGCTTTGTGCTAGTGCAAGCAACTGTTTACACACCCGTCTCTGGCTGTTAGCTTGTGAGTTTCCTGAGGGCAAGAGCTATGGTTTTTCCTTTCCCCCAGAACCTCAACTACTACCTGGAGCCTGATAGGTAGTGGGCCTTCAATAAATGTTTTCTAAATGACAAATCTCTGTGGATGGTGTTGTCTTAACCTCACACCAACTTCCTTTGTCTCTAAACCATCATATGCTCCTGCTCTGGTAAGGTCCCTTCATCTTGGTCGTGCTGGGCTGAGACCAGGCTGACTACTCCCTCCTGCCTCCACATGGCAACTCTCTGGACTTTTCTTCTCTTAATCTAATAAAGTCTCAAAAAAAAAAAAACAAATAAAAATCGGGGCTGGGTCTCTCCAACAAATAAATTATATTTAGCCGGGCGTGGTGGCGCACGCCTTTAATCCCAGCACTCGGGAGGCAGAGGTAGGAGGATTGCCGTGAGTTCGAGGCCAGCCTGAGACTACATAGTGAATTCTAGGTCAGCCTGGACTAGAGCGAGACCCTACCTCGAAAAACCAAAAAAAAAAAAAAAAATTGGGGCTGGGAAGGTAGCTTAGTTGGTAGAGTACTTGAATACCAAACACAATATTACATAAAATCAGCCTTGTTAGCAAATGTGTGCAATCCTAGTACTCAAGAGGTAGAGGCAGGAGAATCAAGAGTTCAAGGTGATCTTTGGCTATATAAATTCAAAGTTAGCCTGGATACATGAGACCCTGTCTCAAAAAAAATCATCTGAGGGGCTGGAGAGATGACTCAATGGTTAAGGCACTTGCCTCCAGTGCCTAAGGCCCAGGTTCAATTCCCCAGTACCCACATAAGCCAGACCCTCTCTCTCTCTCTCTCTCTCTCTCTCTCTCTCTCTCTCTCTCTCTCTCTCTCTCTCTCTCTCTCTCTCTCTCTCTCTCCCTGCTTAAAAATGAATAAAATATTTTTAAAAAGAGACCTAGTAACTGCTTAGAGACAAAAGCAAGCTGGCAGTACAACAGTGGAGTGAGCATTATTAGGCATTAGATGGGAATTCAAATTCTGACTTCCCCACTTACTAGTTACCTACAAAAAAATGTGAAAAAAGATTAAGAATTGAACTGTAGCTGGGCATGGTGGTGCACACCTTTAATCCCAGCACTTGAGAGGCAGAGATAGGAGGATGGCTGTGAGTTTGAGCCCAGCCTGGAGCTACAAAGTGAGTTCCAGCTCAGCCTTGGCTAGAGTGAGACCCTATTTTTTATTTTTTATTTTTTGTTTTTTTGAGGTAGAGTCTCACTCTAGTCCAGGCTGACCTGGAATTCACTATGTAGTCTCAGGGTGGCCTCGAATTCATGGCGATCCTCCTACCGAGTGCTGGGATTAAAGGCGTGCACCACCACGCCCGGTTGAGACCCTATTTTTTAAAAAAAGAAGTTCAATTCTTGCTCTAATGGTTAAATTTTGTTGTCAACTTGACCTTTCAAGTAATCCTGGGTGGGTCTCTGAGGATGTTCACTGGAAGGCAGCCTCTCAGTAGGGGGCAGGATGTAAGGAAGCTCAAAGGAGCTAGACGTAAACATCCTTTCCTGTGTGGGCAGTGCAGGAAGGAAATTCCAGAGACTCAGGAAGCCATTAAGTCTGGGATAGAATTGCAAGACCCCATCCTAGGGCTATATAAAAGAATTCTCTCCTTGCCCTCCTGCCTGTTTGCTAGTGTGTGTGTGTGTGTGTGTGTGTGGATGTGGTGTAGGTGGTGGGTTTTTGCTCTCTGCTTGGACCTGTGCTGGGATTAAAGGCATGTACCACCATGCTCTGCAAAAATTAAACTTTAACTTTAAAATGTTTTTAAAAATATTTTTATTGTGCTGGAGAGATGGCTTAGTGGTTAAGGTGCTCGCCTGCAAAACCTAATGACCAGAGTTCAATTCCCCAGTACCCACGTAAAGCCAGATGCACAAAGGGACTCATGCATCTGGAGTTCGTTTATAGCAGCTGGAGGCTCTGGTGTGCCCATTTTCTGTCTGTCTCTCTCTGCTTACAAATAAATAAATAAGTAAAAAGGTTTTTTTTACTTATTTATTTGCAAGCATAGAGACATAGAAGAGAGACAGAGAGAATGGGTACACCAGAGCCTCCAGCTGCTGCAAATGAACTCCAGATACATGCACCACTGTGCACATGGCTTTACATGGGTACTGGGGAAAATTGAACTCAGGTTGGTAGGCTTTGCAGGCAAGCTCCTTTAACCGTTGAGCCATCTCTCCAGCCCTAACTTTAAAATTTTTTTTGCATTTATTTTTTTGAGTAGAGAAGATAGGGAAAAAGAGAGAGAATATAGACTGTGCATTGCATCTGGCTTTATGTGGGCCCTGGGAAATTGAACCTGACCCAACAGGATTTGCAAGCAAGTGCCTTTAACCACTGAACCATCTCCCCAGTCCCAAGAACTTTGAAGTGGCATGTCTATTAGAGCTGGGAATGTAGGTTAGTTGGTACAGGACTTGCCTAGCACACATGAAGCCCTTGGTTTCATCCCCAGCATTGCATAAAACCAGGCATCATGGCACAAGTCTGTAATCCCAGTGTTTAGGAGGTGGAGGCAGAAGAATAAGAAGGTAATCTTTGGCAACCAAAAGTTCAAGGTTAGCCTGGGTTACATAACACCCTATTTCAAAAGAACAAAATCAAGCAAAAAGTATGTAAGCTGTTTTGCACAGTATTAGCAGATAGTCAATGTGAAGGGTCATAAAAAGTCAATGGGGGCTTGAGAGATGGCTCAGCAGTTAAGGCACTTGCCTGCAAAACCTAAGGTTCTGGGTTCGGTTCCCTAGTACCCATGTAAAGCCAGATGCACAAAGTGGCACATGCATCTGGAGTTTGTTCTCAGCAGTTGGAGGCCCTGGCTCTCTCTCTCTCTCTCTCTCTCTCTCTCTCTCTCTCTCTCTCTCTCTCTCTCTCTCTCTCTCTCTCTCTCTCCTTGCAACTGAAATATTTAAAATAACCACTTAACCCTTCCTGCTCCTTTTTAAAAGGACCCAAAGTTCTCAAGGCAAGGTGCGAATGACAATCTCCTCTTTGGTAATAAAATTGCTCTTGAAGTTAGAATGTCGCTCAGCTTGAATACTCCAGCCTAAATTGTCACCTTTTTTTAACACAATGAACATTACCCATTATTATTTTATTGCTGTTTCACCTCTGAGCATATTCCCACAACTCATTTGAGTCATTATTAGGGCTTTGGATAGAATAGGAGTCAGATCTGGATTCTTACCAACTTCCTTGCATGACCTGGGGCAAATTCTTGCCTTAGGCCTTAGTTTCTCCACCTATAAAATACGGATCTATTAGCTGGTGCGGTGGTACACACCTTTAATCCCATCACTAGGGTGGCAGAGGTAGGAGGATTGCCACCCTGAGACTACAGTGTGAATTCCAGGTCAGCTTGGACTAGAGCCAGACCCGACCTCAAAAGGATCTATTGCAGGGAGGCTGCACCAAGCACATGGAAGACAAGATTTCTAAAAATTTTAAATATTTTTATATAAATAAAAGGTAGAGAGAGACAGAGAGAGAAAGAATGGGTGTGCCAGAGCCTCTAGACACCATAAACCAGCTTCAAATTCATGTACCACCTTGTATATCAGGCTTTATGTGGGCACTGGGGAATTGAACCCAGGTCCTTAGGCTTTGCAGGCAACCACCTTAAGCACTGAGCAATCTCTCCAGTCCAGATCTCTAAATTTTAAGAATCTAAAGCTCTGTGAGAGTAAGCCACAGTGTCTCTCACAGGTTAGTCTAGCCTTCTCTCTCACATAAGCAGGTTTGAATCCTGGCTTTTTTCATTTATTATTTTATACTTTTTTTTTTTTTGGTTGTTAGAGGTAGGGTCTCGCTCTAGTCCAGGCTGACCTGGAATTCACTATGTAGTCTCGGGCTGGCCTCGAACTCACAGCAATCCTTTTACCTCTGCCTCTGGAGTGCTGGGATTAAAGGCATGGGCCACCACGCCCAGCCTGTTTTTAACTTTTAACTGACAGTTCTATACATATTAACACTATAACAAGATCATAATCCCCTCCCATCACCCTCTCTTTTCTCCCCCTTCCGAAGAATCACTTCTCCACTAAATTCCTCTTCACCAAAGTGTCTCTTCTATTTTGATGTCATCATGTTTTCCTATTTATGCAGGTCTATGTATATGAATATTATGAGCACTTTGTGTCTGGAAGACATTATTGTAAGCACTCCTCTCCTTCCTTTGGCTCTTACATTCTTCCTGCCACCTCTTCTGCAATGGTCTTGAGCTTTGAAGGGTGTGATAGAGATGTATCGGTGCTGAACACGCCACTGTCGCTTCTCAGCACTTTGGTGAGTTTTGACTCACCTCAGTGGTCACTGCCATCTGAAAAGAGAAACTTCTCTAACCAAAAATGAGAATAGCATTAATATATGGGCATAAACATAAACATTTAGAGGGCAGTTTGGTGAGAATATATCCATTTAGCCAAACAACAGTAGTGGTTACCTAGCGCTTCTGACCTCCCCAGCGATAGGCTTTTGATTAGATTTTCTTTTTTTTGGTTTTTCGAGGTAGGGTCTCGCTCTAGTCCAGGCTGACCTGGAATTCACTCTGTAGTCTCAGGGTGGCCTTGAACTCATGGCAATCCTCCTACCTCTGCCTCCCGAGTGCTGGGATTAAAGGCGTGCACTATCACACCCGGCTTGATTAGATTTTCAGTAGTAGGTGGAGCAGGAAATTTCCTCAAATCCAATCAGAGAGAAGTTGGTTTCCCCCATAACAGACATGTAACCACCATTGCACCAGTTGTACATTTGGCCTGGCTGGCCAGCATAGAAACCACGGGGTCCACTGCTCCTTAGGACTGTTGAGGACTTTTCTTCCCCATCAGGCTGCATAGCTCCTTCCAGCATCCTGACAGCTATTAAATAGGCAAGAAGCTTCCATCCAGCTCAGCTCCAGTTTGATTTCTGAATGACCTGCAGCCCAAGCAGGTTCTGGTGAGCAACTAAGAGCCTTGTCAATAATCAGGCCCTTTCTCACCAACAAAACCCCTGGCACTGAAATTTCCTAGTAACAATCTATGGCTTCTGGGTACATTATCCACCTTCACAGGATACTCTGCCCAAACACTCTCCCCGCCCCCACCCAGAGGTAAGGTCTCAGTGTAGCCCAGGCTGGCCTGGAACTCAAAGCGATCCTATCTCTGGTGGGATTAACTAAAGGCGTGCACCACCACACCCATCAACTCTCTTTTGAAAAATATATGCGTTATTAGCTAGCAAAGTAGGTTTTCATATGGCTTATTCATGACATCTTTAATTTTGATTAACCCCTCTCCTATTCTGCTGGCTCCCACATCCTCTCCTCCTCCCCTGACTTAAAAAAAAAACTTAATTTTTTTTATTTGCATGCAGAGAGAGCGAGAATGGGTGTGCCGGGGCCTCCAGCCGCTGCAGACAAATTCCAGATGCATGTACCATTTTGTGCATCTGGTTTTGCGACGGTACTGGGGAATCAAACCCTGGTCATTAGGCTTTGCAGGCAAGCGCCTTAACCATAGAACCATCTCTCCTCTTTTCTTTTATCTTTTTGACATTAAGGCGCTCTTCCGACCTCATTTTCTCTGTAAAAGAAAACACACACTACGACCCACTACGGCTTTGAGTGTGGATGTCAGGAGACCCTGCAGCTCCGGGGCCTGACATTACTAGCTGGAGAGGTGTGAAGGGATGAAACAAAGCCCCTCGGGGACGCTGGCCCCGCCCCAGGCGCGCTGGCCCCGCCCCTAACGAGACCAGGCTCCACCCTTCCAAGCGCACGCTCTCCTGTGGTACTCTCGTGAGATCTGGGATTGCCAGGAAGACCCGCCTCCCCTGGCCTCAAGGACCAATGAGCGAAGGCAACAGTTGCGACGGTTGGGTTTTGAAGGAGCCAATCAGGGCTCGGAGCGGTGAGTTTAAGCTCCCCAGCCTGCCCAGCCAGCAGCCAGACGGAGGTTGGAAGCTCTCGGTGATCGTCAGCCGCCGAGCCGAGCGGAGCCGAGCCGAGCCGAGCGGATCTGAGCCGGAGACAGCTACGCCTTCGGGAGCCCGGGATTCGAGAGGGCGGTCATCGAGGGACCCGGGAGCCCCCGGCCGCCCGCATGGCGCAGTTCGTGTTCGAGAGCGACCTGCACTCCATCCTGCAGCTGGATGCGCCCATCCCCAACGCGCCGCTCGCACGCTGGCAGCGGAAAGGCAAGGACGGGACGGGCCCGGCGCCCTCTCCCATGCGGGCCGCCAACCGGTCCCACAGCGCGGGTAGGACACCGGGCCGAACTCCTGGTGAGTGGAGCGCGGCCCCGGGACGGGGAGCCCCCGGGGCTGGCTGCCCGCCCGCCATGTCTGTCTGACCCCTCTGGATCCGCCCACCCCAGGCAAGTCCAGTGCCAAGGCGCAGACGACCCCCAGCAAGCCCGGCGGAGACCGCTACATCCCCCATCGCAGCGCCTCCCAGATGGAGGTGGCCAGCTTCCTTCTGAGCAAGGAGAACCAGCCCGACAGCGGGGAGACGCCCACCAAGAAGGTGCTGGCCCGCCCGGAGACCCGGGGGTGGTGGGGGTGGGGTCCCGCTCTGGGTCCCGCCCTCCTCACCTCCTCTCCCGATTTTCCTCCATGCCAGGAGCATCAGAAGGCCTGGGCCTTGAACCTGAACGGTTTCGATGTGGAGGAAGCCAAGATCCTCCGACTCAGTGGGAAACCCCAGAACGCCCCAGAAGGTGAGCTTCTGGGGGGTCCCTCCGTCCCCGCCCCCAGGGGCCGATGGCGAGGGAGGGGTCCCGTTGTCGCAGAGTCTAGAGCCTCTCTTGGGACCCGACAGGCTACCAGAACAGGCTGAAGGTCCTCTACAGCCAGAAGGCCACGCCTGGTTCCAGCAGGAAGACCTGCCGCTACATCCCGACCCTGCCTGACCGGATCCTGGACGCCCCCGAGATCCGGAACGACTACTGTAAGTGCAGCCCCTTCCCGCGGGGCTGGGTGCGGGCTGGGGGGGGGGGAGCTCACGCTCTCTGCCCCTGGCAGATCTCAACCTCGTGGATTGGAGCTCCGGGAACGTCCTGGCTGTGGCCCTGGACAACAGCGTGTACCTATGGAACGCCAGCTCCGGGGACATCCTGCAGCTGCTGCAGATGGAGCAGCCGGGGGACTATGTGTCATCTGTGGCCTGGATCAAAGAGGGCAACTACCTGGCCGTGGGCACCAGCAATGCTGAGGTGCAGGTGAGGCACCAGACCCAGGGAGAAGCTGGCCCAGCTCCCCAGGAGGATGATCACGCCAAGTCCTGGGCTCTGATGCAGCGCTCTTGTCTCTGCAGCTATGGGATGTGCAGCAGCAGAAACGTCTTCGGAACATGACCAGTCACTCTGCCCGAGTGAGCTCCCTGAGTTGGAACAGCTACATCCTGTCCAGGTCAGTGGTGTTCATCAACTGATTTTGCCCTGATGTTACCCCCATGGCTTGTGTTTTGACTGCTTAAGAACCTAAATCTCTTTTCTCTCTCTCTCTTTTTTTTTTGCTTAGCGGTTCACGCTCAGGCCACATCCACCACCATGATGTTCGAGTAGCAGAACACCATGTGGCCACTCTAAGTGGCCATAGCCAAGAAGTATGTGGGCTGCGCTGGGCCCCAGATGGACGACATCTGGCCAGTGGTGGGAACGACAACTTGGTCAATGTGTGGCCCAGTGCTCCTGGGGAAGGTGGCTGGGCTCCCCTGCAAACTTTCACGCAGCACCAGGGCGCCGTCAAGGTGAGAAAGGGCTCTTAGGAAGGAGAGAGGACGGTGGGACTGGTCTTGCTCTACTGCCTACTGATCCTTCCTTTATCGCATGTAGGCTGTTGCTTGGTGTCCCTGGCAGTCCAGTATCCTAGCAACTGGAGGCGGTACCAGTGACCGACACATTCGTATCTGGAATGTCTGCTCTGGGGCCTGTCTGAATGCCGTGGATGCCCATTCCCAGGTACCCTTACCATTCCAGTCTCTCCAAAGGTGGTCTTAGTGTCCACTCCATTGTCTTCACTGTATCGGCTCCCAAACTTCTCACTCAGCCTTCACTCCTGAGCTTCCTTTCCAACCCTAGGTGCTCTAGATGCCATCACCTCACCACCTCCATACATCCAAAGTCAAACCCTGAAATGAATTTTCTCCCTCCTCTGGTGCTGCTTCAGAATGGCAGTGCCTGCTCAAAAATCTGAAAAACCTCCTAGAATCTTCATCTTCTTCTCCAGGATGTTTTTGGCTTTAACCTCAGACTGTCATTCACATCTGTCCCCCATTTCATCACCTGGTCTCCAAGCTTTATTTAATTTTTTTTTTAGTTAGAGTCTTGCTCTAGCCCAGGCTGACCTGGAATTCACTATGCAGTCTCAGGCTGGCTTTAAACTCATAGTGATCATCCTGCCTTTGCCTTTAGAGAGATTAAATGTGTATGCCACCACACATGCCTGGCTTACTTCCTTTTTTTTTTTTTTACATTTTTTATTCATTTTCAAGCAGAGAAATACACAGAGAGAGAGAGAGAGAGAGAGAGAGAGAGAGAGAGAGAGAGAGAGAGCGAGAGAGAGCGCACACCAGGGCCACCACCTTGTGGGTCTGGCATATGTGGGTCCTGGGGAATTGAACCCAGGGCCTTAGGCACTGGAGGCAAGTGCCTTAACCTCTGAGCCATCTCTCCAGACCCTTATTTCCTTTTTTTGAAGACAGGATCTCACTATATAGCCTGCCTGAGAACTGCATGACAGACGCCACCACATACCCAGCCTCTAAAGTATTCTTTATCTCTTCCAATCTGTCCTCTGTACTCATATGTAATAACTCACATCCCTCACCTAAAGCGTATAATCCAAATACATAGATGTTTCATGCTTTTGCTGGGGACTTCCTCTCCTTCTATTCCTCTCCCATGCAGCCTTCACCCTAGATCTTGGGCTTGAGTTCAGATCTGGTAACTTGCATAATTTGGACAACTTTTTAAATTTATTTGAGAGAAAGGCAGACAGAGAGAGAATAGGCACACCAGGGCCTCCAGCCACTGCAAATGAACTCCAGACACATGTGCCCTCTTGCACATCTGGTTTTATATGGGCACTGGGGAATTGAACTCTGGTCCTTTTTTTTGGGGGGGGGGTCGAGGTAGGGTCTCACTCTAGTCCAGGCTGACCTGGAATTCACTATGTAGTCTCAGGCTGACCTGGAACTCACAGCAATTCTCCTACCTCTGCCTCCCGAGTGCTAGGATTAAAGGCATGCGCCACCATGCCTGGCGAACTCTGGTCCTTCTGCATTGCAGGCAAAGGCTTTAACTGCTAAGCCATCTCTTCAGCTCTGGACAACTTCTTGAACTTGCTTCTAACTCGTCTGTAAAGCAGATAATTCTCTCTAGGGCTTCAGCAAGGCCTTGTGATCATAAACTCATTCCTAGCTGTCAGGCTGCTTGACACTAGAATGGACTCAGTTCTAATTGGAGTAGCCATGGCTGTGTGTCTTACCCAAACCAACCTTTCTCCACAGGTGTGCTCCATCCTCTGGTCTCCCCACTATAAAGAGCTTATCTCAGGCCATGGCTTTGCCCAGAACCAACTGGTTATTTGGAAATATCCAACCATGGCCAAGGTGGCTGAGCTCAAAGGTAGGTAGCTAAGTGAAAGACCACATATTTGTATGAAATGTCCAGAATTGATAAACATAGAGAGACAACAAATCAGTGGTTGCTAGGAGCTTTGGAAAGGATAATGAAAATGCTGGAAAGACTGCTCAGCAGTTTAAGACACTTGCTTGAAAATGCTCTAATTATAATGGTGGTGTACAACCAAAAATTTAAAGGTGATGAATTTTAAGGTATGTGTATTATATTTCAAGGCGACTTAACACAATTGGAGGATATACATATTTACATCTACTGCTCTTGTCCTAGGTCACACAGCCCGGGTCCTGAGTCTGACCATGAGCCCGGATGGGGCCACAGTGGCATCAGCAGCAGCAGATGAGACCCTGCGGTTATGGCGCTGCTTTGAATTGGACCCTGCTCGACGACGGGAGCGGGAGAAAGCCAGTGTAGCTAAAAGTAGCCTCATCCATCAAGGCATCCGCTGAACATAGACTAGTATCTGTTTTATGGTTTTTTTTATTATTATTTTTATAATAAAGTTCTATGTCCCTTCTCTTTGTGTGACCTGTATCTCAGCAGCCTTCCTGGGGTCTTTCCTATTCTGTGATCTGTGAGGTGTTCACCCTTGCTCTTTTGTAATCCTGAAGATTGAACCCAGGGCCTTAAGCAAGTAAGTGCTCTACCACTGAGACACATCTTTTGAGATAGTCTCAGGAAGTTACTTAGGCTGGCAGGACTTGAACTTGTAATCCTCCTAACTCAGCCTCCCTAGTAGTTGGAATTACAGGCCTATCTTTACCATCCCTTCTGTTTGTAGACAGCCCAGGAGGAGAAAAGCTGGCTATTTCCATTCACACATACACACAGTCTGTTTTCCTGTCACTTTAATTAAGACAGTGAATACAGTGTCCACAGGCTATAAATGCCAGGCCCACTGCCCACCCTGACCTTTGGCCCAGAAGCTCCTGCTTCAGTGTAGGATGGAGGAGGGAGCCCGAGTCCATAGTGACAGATTATTGCTGACCTCTTCAGTGTGAGGAAAAAGGCCACGAGACCCTGGTGGGGCCAGCCCTGAGTGTTCCTCTCCCGAGTTTAAGGCAGGGAGGGGGAAGCAAGTGTCCAGCCCTTTCAGCCCCTAGCTCTGGTGGCAGAGGGCAGTGAGGCCACATCCCTGGAGCTGGCTGGGAGAAGTGGGTGAGGAACAGAAGTGGTGGTCTCTCTAGACCAGATGTGGGAAGGCAGGGCCAGTTCCCCTCCCTACTCAGTCCTGACCACATGAGCCCTGGTCACAGGTGTAAATGGAGAGGACACATGGATGCTGCCCAAGGTGCAGTCCTGAGGCACTTAGGTGGGCGCCTATCTAGGCCATGCTTCTCAGTTGGCCTTGACCTTGGCAATACCTGGAGCTCCATTTTGCTGAGGTGCACGAGGAAGCCGCTTGCCTTTGGTGTAAGAGTGATACCAGAAATTGGAGAAGAGCACAAAGAAGATGGTGCCATACATCCAGATGAGGTGGATGATGACAGGGTACTGGTAGTTGCAGCTGGGTATGAAGTAGTACTGGCTAATGTGCAGGGAGACCAAGACAAACTGGAGCTAGGGAGAGAAAGACAAGGCCAGGAAGTGAGGGCTGGGATGGAAGAAGAGTAGACAAAGGCTCTGAGTGGGAAGGGATGGGGGTCAGAGGTGAACTAGGTTGGATGAAACATTCAGACTAAGAATGGTGGGGGTTTGGTTATGGGCCCCTTACCAGTTGAAGGGCTGTCATGTATTTTTTCCACCAAAGGTAGGGCTGAGCCACAGGGCCAAGGGCAGACAATCCATAGTACAGGTACATTACAACATGTACAGAGGAGTTTACCATGGCATGAAAAGAGGCCATTCCTCCTGAGGGGAAAGAAAACAAGGTCAGGAGAGTTAAGCCCCTGTTCCCCATGGCCACTTTTCTTCCCAAAGGCCTTTGCCACTTACCTGGAGCAATCTTTACCCCCCACCACCAACTCCAGGGAAGCACTGAATGATGGAAGACATGTAGGAAGGTCACCTGTCCATCTTTCTTTCGGAGAATAAAGATCACCTGAGGGAAGAGTGAGGAAAGGACTCAGTGCCAGGACCTTCCCCCTTCCCCCTCCATGTTCTAATACCCATAACTACTCACTGTGTCCATCAGCTCAATGAATTTCGAGAACAGGAAGAGCCAGGCCACCCGAACCATCTGCAAGCAGTCAGGGAAGACTTTTAACACACCACACAATAGCTACCAGCAGAGGTCATACCCTTCACCCAAATTGCTTATTCGCCCCCCCCCCCCCAGGCCCTACTTACCCTAAGTGCTTCTGGGCTGTTGGAAAAATCCACAGGGTCACAGCGCCAGGTATAGGTACTCAGCCAGCCAGACATAAGAAACTAAGGAACAAGAGTGGGTTAGGCAATAAAGTTCCCTCTCTGCTTCTCTTTCACTAGCTGAAGAAATAGATTAGAACCTCTGGAAAGGAGAGACACCATGCTCTGGTCCTATGGCCCACCCAGCTCATCCTGCTGGCAGGAACTAAAGTCTATGCACCCCAGCCCACCTCATAGACAATGTAGAGGGAGAGTGCCACCAGTGAGAAGTTGTAGACAATCATGAAGCCTCGGAGTTGGAAGGGCTTCCGATTGGCCATGATCCGAGGCCCAAGTGAGAGAACAAAATACACGTAGGTCAGGAGGATGGAGGTCACGAGCAAGGGGGACCCCATCAGAGGATAGTTCTGGATCCGGGGATCTGTGAATAGGGGGTCAAAGGAGTCAGAAAGGGTTACAGAGTTCAAAGGTGCACCACAAAATCCTAGCTATGAGGTCTGGTCGCAAAGGGCCAAGTGACTCATAAGGACTCTTCACTGAGACACAGCCCTACATCCTAGGATCCCAGGGGAAAAGGGCGGGGAGGGCTGGTGGACAGCATCTTACCTGAGTGTTTCAAGAACTCCTGGTACAAATTCACAACAGCCTCCATCCTGACTAAGGATTCTGGGAAGGGATGGAGGACAGACATCAGAGAGGGCCCACCACATGCCCCCATCCTACATGTGGCCCACAGAGGCATGACACAGAACCAGGTAACATACGCCTTACTAAGAAAGGACAGAGGTGTAGATATGCCTTAGTGGTAGAACACTTGCCTGGCATGCACAAAGCCCTGAGTTTGATCCTCAGCATGGCAAAATAAATAAATAAATAAATAAATAAATAAATAAATAAATAAATAAATAAGAGCAGGAGGAGAGCCAGCTCAGTGAAAGGAAGGAATTGCTGGTGAGTAGAAGAAAAGGAAGAAGTCTGGTGGGGGTATTTGCTCCCCCAAGCATCCTGTCTGGCTAGAAAGCACTGTTCCACCCTTCCTCTCCTCTCTGCTCCTCTCTAGAAAGTTGGACTTCCTGGCCTCCTGCCCCTCTTCCTCTGGTAGAGAACTCTTAATTCCAGGTTTCCTTCCAGAGTGTTTCTCTTCACTGACACAGAGCTCATCTCCACAGTGAACCTCCTCACCCTCCTTCAACAAAGATTCTCTTCACTCCAGTTCTGATGGCTCATTGTCTCTGGGGATTTTCCCCTTCAATCTCTCCTTCCTGCTCGTCTTGTGCCAGGTAAAGTCCCCTGGGGTCCTTCCTAGGACACCCATCTCCCCTCCTGTCCTTTGCTGGGCTTTTACCTCTCCCTGGTCCCGTTTGTCCCTTCCAGAATCTGAACGGGCCTAAAAGAGGTTCCTCCTCCCCTGTTAAGACACATCTGCCCTTCTGTCTTCCAGGGCTCTCACCTCCAGCCTCTCCTCTCCTCCCTCTCTGCAGGCGTGCTCTGCTCTCCTGTCTCGGCCTTTCCTCTCCAGGAGCCGGCTCTTTGAGACTCCTGCCCTGGTGGCTCCACCTGTCTGACTAGATCTGGGAGCAGCCCCGCCCTCTGCCCGCCCCCGCTGCACTGGGCATGGGGTGGAGGGTGGGTCTAGGCCACAGGTCAAGGCCTAGGGGAGCAGGACCCACCGGGATTGGGAAAGCTAAGTAAAGCCCCAAACTCACCAACTACCACCTCCCTGGACCAGCTAGATGAGTTAAGGTTCTAGGTTTTCCAGAAACCTTTCCAGACGGCAGCCAGCCCTGGATTTGGCTGGAGAAATTGCTAAAAACCCACACCCAGTAATGTCCTCCCAAAGCAACCATGAATTCTCATTTTCTCCTACTTCAGAATGGGCATATCACCCTTCCCTTTAAGGGAGGAGCAAGGAACCAGTGGTATGTGAGGAGGTGGGGGAGATCTCAGGAATCCTCGCCCTCTGGGAGGATCCTCATGGGCTAGGCCCCCTCCTCCTCAAAGACGGCTGCAATGTCAGAGGAAGGCTCCCATGGACAAAAGCCTGAGCCTAGACCCAGGAGAGTACGCCAGAGGAAGCAGGCGCTCTCCCAACAACCAAAGTGCTCCAGGTGCTCTCCATCCACCCACCATGATCAGGCTACCCCATCTACACTCTCTCACAGTTCCTGATCACCCCCACGACTGCACAGCAAACCAAGGGCTAGCACAGCCCTGCCAGACACAGCACTTCCAGCAAGACCTCCACTGGAATATGGATAATGCCAGAGTGCCAAGCTTCACACACCTGCCAGGGACTACAGTCACACATCACCAAGCAGAGACCACAGAAGAGGCCACACAGTGGTGAAAGAACATCTCATCACTCACACCACATGCAGACATGCGCACGTCCACCAGGATCTCCTGAGTGACACTCCTCATTTCTTCACTCATAGTCACACTTTTGTTGGTGGCCTGTGCTCTATAGCAGGGCCTAGCATTCAGGTGTGTGTTGTCACACAGTTCCTTTATTTCTTTCGTTCTTTCTTTCTTTTTTTTTTTTTTTGGGGGGGGGGGTTCGAGGTAGGGTCTCCTTCTAGTCCAGGCTGACCTGGAATTCACTATGTAGTCTCAGGCTGGCCTTGAACTCATGGCAATCCTCCTACCTCTGCCTCCCGAGTGCTGGGATTAAAGGTGTGCGCCACCACGCCCGGCTTTTTTTATTTTTTATTTTTTTGGCTTTTCACAGTTCCTTTCTGACACATGCTCGCCTTGGCAGTCAGTCCCTTATCTCCCTTAACCACCTTCCTCGTTCACCCCACCACCACCACCACCACACACACACAGGAACCCTGAAGGACAGGAGGGACTCAGACTTCTGGGAAGGACCTCTCCCCAAACTTGAGGGAAACCCGGGTGTGTCTCCTGCAGGGAAACTCAGCCAGTTGCTTCCTTCCTTTAAGATGGATGCGAGAGAAAGAAGCGCAGGCGGGGTAGGAGTAGAGATGGGTGGTGGGGAGAGGGGCAAGACCAAGAGGTGGTGGAGAAAGGTCTAGGTGTGAGCAAATGGGGGTGAGGGGCCGAGCTGCCAGGGGAGGGAGGGTGCTGGCCAGGCCCAGCCCCAGAAGCTGGGACCTCCCACCCCTGGCCCCAGGACCAGCCTCGCCCACAGCCTGGGCAGGGCAGGGCAGGGCCAGCGGGGGGGGGGCGCTGGCACGTGGGGAGCCGTGGGAGACCCACACTCACCAGTGGACGCCAGGTGGGCAGCAATGGAGGGCTCGGATGGAACAGGGCCAGAGAGAAGTCCCCACGGCCAGCCTGCCGGCCACTTCCTCATCTGCTGGGCCGACTTTCTGTCACCAGAGGGGGAGGGGGCGGGTCGGGCGGGGGGCGCCTGCTGATTGGGCGGCGGGCCGAGGCAGGAGGGGCCAGTCCCGGGCCCGCTGGGCGGCAGGGGCGGGCCGCAGAGCCCAGGGCAGGAAGCGCACCGGCCCGGCTCCCCGGCCCTTCCCTCGGCTGATGGTCCGGGCCGGCCTGCTTCCCGGCGCCCACCCACCCCCACCATGGAGCGTCCATCCTCGGCCCTCTGGCCTGTCCAGCACACAGCTGCCGTCTGTCGCACGGCCAGCTCAGGACTCTGGGGAAAGTTCCAGGGCTCCCTGTTCTAAGAGCTCAGGGGCCAGCTGTGCGTGCTGCGGGCGGGCGGGAGGGATGGAGGGAGGGCTTAGCGGCCGGGGCGGACTGGCCACTGCGTCCTTCTCCGAGCCTATAAACTTGGATGGGTGAACCCCAACATCAGGAGCTGCGGAGAGGATTTCCTGGTAAGGAGGTGGGAGAAATACAAGTGGCCCCGGGCAAGAACAGTGAATCACTGGCTAAGCTGGCCTTCAAGGTAGTGAAAGAGGAATAAAAAAATAATAATGATGATGATAAAAGGACCAATGTAATTGGCAGTGGTTAAATGTAGACCTTGGAGCCCAAAGATTCTGATTTTTATTCTAGAAGCAAGATGAAAAAGGGATTTTTTTTTTGAAGGAGTCTACAATCAGACTTATTCAATCATCAAATGTTTATGCCACCACCTACAATGTGCAAGACAAGACCATGCCTAGCTCTGATCCCTGCATCCGAGAATTCACTTCCAGACCAGAGACAGTGGTACTGTATGTAGAGTGAGCAGATGAGAGACAACAGCCAGACCTAAGGCAGGAAACTGGTGGAAACACAGAAGGCAGACAACGTGGGAACATCTGTTTAGTTGTCAATTCTGCCTAACCTGCCCCACCCACGCTACATACTCACCAACTAGACTGAACTACTGGGGTAAGGGTCAGGCTTCAGTGAAATGAAACCTCTATCTCCTTTGCATATACTGATCCAATAGCCACGTGGTCAAGCCTAGAAATGTGGAGACAATTAGGGAATTCCGAAGGTTGCCAGGGAATAACACATCCATTGCCTGTGGGATGTAGAAAGCCAAAGTAGTCCTGCGCCTACCCTTGACAGGAAATGGTAAAGAATCCAGTTCCTCCAAAAGCTCCATCTCTTTAGCATTGGACCCAGAGGCCCTCCCTAATCTACTCTCTACTTGACCTTCTCATTCTTCCTGTCACTCCTCTGAGCCACGTCCTACGGCTTTAATCATCCCCCAATAATGTCGGCATCTTTCATACCCGCCTCCATCTCTCAAGCCTTGCCCCTGGGCTCAGCAGAAGGTATAGTCATATCTCTAGGCAGTAAGTCACTCCTTGCTTACTGCACTCCCCCAAACCTGCTCCTTTCAACAAAAAGAGCACATGTTTTAGTCATCTCTGTATCTCTGTCATTGGACCCACTGTCTTTCATTCAGTTAATGTTTGTTGGGTGGGTGTTAGAATAGATGGGACAGTATGAGGAAGGAAAGACAGATTAAGGAACTGAGTCAAGCAGGGAATTCATCTTTCCACTTCCTTGGGAGCAGTATTCATTGAGTCAATCAATATTTATTGAAGTTCTTATGTCTTCCAGATACATTCTAATGACTTTGAGGCCACACCTGACTCCAAAGTCTTGAGTATAAATGTTCCAATTAGTACCTGTGTGACCTTATGTACATGGTGAAGCCTCTTCAAAATAGGAACAATAATAGTACCTACCTTATAGAATTACAGGAAAACCCCATGGGAAGTGCTTACTAGTCTCTGCCTCAACATTAATCAGCAAGGTGGGGGAGCAGCTCACTATATCACCAAAGCAGGAAGACTGTTTATGAGCATTCACTTAGCAGATCTTTCCTAAACTCCATGTGCAAAGCACTGTTGTGAAAGTCCGACTGAGAGGTTTTGGATAAGTGTCTAACATGAAAGCCAAATGCAGACAAAGAAGGCTATTATAGGTGATGAAACTCTCCCAAAGTCCAACATATTAACATTATGAAACTTCAACTATACACTTATTCACAAGGGCCACACTGATAAATGACCATGGCAAGGCCTCAATAAATGTTAACTGACCATATGAACAGGCTTGATGACTGATACTTTGTTCAGTTCTGATCCTAGTTCAGAAGAAAGCATCTTCCAGTATCTGACACAAACCTGAGTCTACCAAATGGCATCTCCATTAACTGTGGAATTTTTACAAAACAGTCAGGGAAGCTGATACACATATAAATGAACTCTAGTAGAGTGGTGAATATCCCCAGAGAAAAATCCAGAAGGTTATGAAAGCACTGGGAGCCTAACCCAGGGGGGTTTAGTTCTTTTTAAAATACATATATATTTTATTTATTTATTTTAAATATTTTATTTACTTATTTGAGAGAGAGAGAGAGAGAGAGAGAGAGAGAGAGAGAGAGAAAATGAATGGGCACACCAGTGCCTCCAGTCACTGCAAACTAACTCCAGACATGCTCCACCTTGTGCATCTGGCTTTATGTGGGCACTGGGGAATCAAACTCAGGTCCTTCTGCTCTATAAGCAAGTACCTTAACAACTGAGCCATCTCTCCAGCCCTATTTTATTTATTTATTTGCAAGCAGAGATAGACAAAGAGAGGCAGCAAAAGAGAGAATGGGTCTGTCAGGGCCTCTATCCACAAAAATGAACTCCAGATACATATACCACTTTGGGCATCTGGCTTTATGTGGGAACTGGGGAATCAAACCTGGGTCATTAGGCTTTGCAGGCAAGTATCTTAACCACCAAGTCATGTCTCCAGTCTGGAATTCAGTTTTTAAATCTCAGAAATTATACCTAAGTTGAACATTAAAGATCATGTTCTACCTTGCAGACGCAGGGGTGTGTGTGTGTGTGTGTGTGTGTGTGTGTGTGTGTGTGTGTACGTGTACGTGTATAGAGAGAAACAAGAAATGTAATAGGTTCAGGGAATGTATGGTTGAAGGCTGGAAAGGAGGAAGGGTAGACAGTTGATGAGCCACAGTAAGAAATTTGGAATTTTTTGTTTTTTGCTTGTGAGCAGTATATGTGCTGTGCAGTGTCTGCGTGTGGTATATGTACATGGGTGTGCTCCTCTTCCACTTGCTCTGTTTATTTCGTTGAAATGTGTCTCTTCACTGAACCGGATGCTGTGGTCTCTGGTCAGACTGTTTGACCAGTGAGCCCCAGCAATTCTGTCTCCAATCCCCACAGGCCTGGGATTGTGGGCACGCTCATCTTGTTGCTGTTCTCCAGGTAGGGTCTCACTCTGCCCCAGGCTGACCTGGAACTCACTTTGTAGCTCCAGGCTGGCCTGGAACTCACATCGATCCTCCTACCTCTGCCTCCCAAGGGTGGGGTTAAAAGGCATGTGCCACCACGCCTGGCTTTTTTTACATGGGTATTGAGGATTGAACTCAGGCCTTCTCAGGCATAACAAGCACTCCCACCCACAGAACCATTTCCTCAGTCCCAGAAATTTAAACTTTATTCTCCCTTCTCTTCTCTCCCTCACTCCCTGCTCCCTGCCATGTGTGTCTCCACTATGTGTCCTAGGCTTGTCTCAAACTCCAGCTTCTCCTGCCTCAGCCTCCCGAGTACTGGGATTACAAGCATGTGTCACCATGCCCAAACTCTGTTTATAATTTTCAGCCTTGCCTGCACACAGGAATCACCTGGGAGCTTTTAAAATATTAGTTCCTAGCTCTCACATCTAAATTGCTTCTAATGGTTGTTTTTAATAGGAAGAGACTGGAGCCTATTTATCTGGTGTGTGGAAGGAGACAGTGGGATCTACCAGATACAGAGAGAAAGAGAAGTGGGAGGATAGGGGAAAGGCTTTTGACCAAAGAGAACACCAGGGCGTTGGTG
>PVHP010027640.1:0-23659 GCA_004024765.1 Zapus hudsonius | reverse complement strand
AGAGAGAGAGAGAGAGAGAGAGAGAGAGAGAGAGAGAGAGAGAATAAATATAGGTACACCAGGGCCTCTAGACACTGCAAACAAAATCCAGATGCATGCATCACTTTGTGTATCCAACATTATGTGGTACTGGAGAATTGAATCCAGGTTGGTAAGTATTGCAGGCAATCGCCTTAACTGCTGAGCCATCTCTCCAGCCCAGTGTTCCAAATTTGTATCAAATTGACCAGTGTATAATTGAATTCCAGCACAAAGTTTGCTGTGTCTTCAGTGATGAACAACTATATTATAATCATGTTGTAAGCCATCTTGAATGGAAAGTAAACTGTAAATGATTTTAAATTACTCAAATATGCACTGTTCTCTTTCCCCAAACTTCTTACATTGAAGATATGATGGTTAATCTTGTCAATTTGAGGCAATCTGGAATCATCCAGAAACCCCATGAATGAGGTCTGGGAGAATATTCCCAGAGAGGATTAAATAAGGGAGAAAGACTTGCTCTCTGAATGAGCAGCATCTTACATGTGTCCAAATTATAATAGGTCAGAGGGAAAAGCAGTGTTTTCCTATCTGCCTTTCCTTCTGAACAAATACACGTCTTGTTGTTTTACCCTGCACCTGACATCAGATTCTGCCACCTTCGGTTTTCAAATGCTGAATGAATGCAGGTGACTCTTCAAAAAGCTTTTCAGTCTTTAGCACCAGATTTGAGCTGCTGAGTCCTCCTGCTTCAAGGACTGAGCAGCTACAAGGTTCTCTGTTGCCCAGAGTGCAGGCAGCCAATCAAATAAATTGCATATACATGATATTAATTAATTCAATGCAATTAATTAATTTAATTGAATATACATGAATATAATATGTATTATGTCATCTGTATCATATAATCTGTATCAAATATATATGTCACGTATATATGCTACAGATTATATAATACATTTAATACAGATGATATCTAGCATTCCTCTTATTATTTTATTATTTTAGACAATAGTAGC
Organism: Zapus hudsonius; assembly: GCA_004024765.1. NCBI lineage: Eukaryota > Metazoa > Chordata > Mammalia > Rodentia > Dipodidae > Zapus > Zapus hudsonius. The sequence goes on along the minus strand of PVHP010027640.1, from coordinate 22,658 downwards.
CTTTCTTATATAAGGTAATTTGTGTTTCTGTGAGACAGGGCAATACTTACAGAGCACTTTTAAGCATATGCTTAGGGTAATGTATATGAAACTGTGTAGAGGAGTCAAATGTGTCTATCAAGGCCTATCTCGTGGCTAGAAATGAGGAACATGCCTATTACATTAACTTGTACATATGATACATTTCACTAGATGTATTGATTAAACTAGGGCAATATTTTAGACAAACAATATTTTTCTTGCTTATTATATTTTCCTAGAGAATCCAAGGTAAAAATATATTCCTAAAAGGCTCTTTCAATAAATACCACCATATCCACCATCACCAAATTGATCTTTATATGGAGAAATCAGTTCAAGAGAGCTTTTTAGAATGTTTTTGCTTGCTTTATTGAAATTTCCAATACTGTAAAAGGTCTTTATTCAAGCTTTTCATGTAAGAAGAACTGGAAATTATATTCTCTCTCTCTCTGTTTCTGTCTCTCTGTCTCTCTGTCTCTCTGTTTCTCTCTCTCTCTTTCTCTCTCTCTCTCTCTCTCTCTCTCTCTCTCTCTCTCTCTCTCCTCTCTCTCTCTCTCAGTATGGTCTCATTCTAGCCCAGGCTGACCTGGAATTTACTATGTAGTCTCAGGCTGGCCTTGAACTCACAGTGATCCTCCTACCTCTGCCTCCCAAGTGCTGAGATTAAAGGTGTGCACCACCATGCCCAGTTTTCTTTGTTATTTTATGGCCTTATATTTCTCTGCATCATAGAAAATATTCAGACAAGAGGAAAATTTTGATAAGTGAAGATGTTGGAGAATTTTTGTGTTTCATATGTCCTCTGTGCTGTTGTGTGACAAATATCTAGAAAGAAATGATGCTTATCAGCCTTGACTGGAGAGCTTCATGAGTGGCTGGGGAGCAAGTATGTTTGTACTGGTGAACGGATGAAGAGAGCAGATGGGTGCTCTCCATCGGTAATACACGACCACCGACCACTCTTCAGATATAACACGTCATCATACTCATTATTCACACTCCCATCCTCCAGGTAGTGATCCAGTATGCCCACCCAGGAGGGCCTCCAGTGGGTTGGGACAGGGAGGAGGGAAACAGGGGTATCACCTCAAGATTTGTTCATATAATGTATCTAGTTATTGACAATAAAGATGTCAAAAAAAGAAAAGACTTTCTTGTTTCCATAAATGATAGAAATTCCAAGCTCCACAAATGTAAATCATTTATTTGCTGACCAATTGGTGACTATTAGGACCTCACTAATTATGAAATAGAGGATTCATGCAGAGGCAGTTTGGGGAAGAGATGACAAAATCGTTCCTGGTGAATTTCCATGTTTAATATGCATATGAAACAAAGTTTTAAAATATCTGACTACAAGTCCTATTAGTTTTCTGCTTAGAAAGCAGTTGAATGTAATAATAAGATTAAATGCTAACTTATGCATTTAAACGATAAGTGTTTGTGATTATGTAAATAATAGTTAATTATAGCTACTTAGAGTAAAATCTTTTGGAAAAGAGTCTAAAAGAAAAGAAAAAGACTTTTCTTATTTTCCCTGCTGGCAGTCAGGTTTATTTTTATTAAGACCACATGGCAGGTGGTTTGTGTTTCAGAATTATGAAACCCAAGAAAGGAATATACTACCTGACCCCAAAGTATGGGGGGCAGTGAGACAGGGCAATTGGGTTCTGACATTATAGTTGTATCCAAAAAGTTTTCAGTCTTGCGTGTGCAGATGTTATTTGAAATCCTTTGTGAATTTGTCCTGCTTTCTTTATGACTCTCGCTTTGCAGCTAAACTTAGGAATCATCTGTGTTCTCCTGAATCAAAAGAATTCCTTTCTTCTCTAACAAAAATCTGGGAAGCATATGGTCTCTTGCACAGATGTGCTCATGGTAATGCTCTCTGAACTCTCCCCCCAATCAGACTGTGCCAAGTGGATCAATTTTAGGTCTGTCCAGTTCTCCCTGCACTGCTTTCCCAGTTGAGAAAGCGCCTGGGGAGCTGCCTCTCACCTGCTCTGTCATTCCTGGTTCTGAGGAAGGGTGCTCTCTAAACACTGGCTAGTTTGAACGCTTCCAATAAGGAGCAGAAAATCTTCAGTACAGAGTCCCAAGCTTTTAAAATTGTTCCGCCTCATTTGCAGCTGGGATAAGGAGATGAAAAGAAGAAAGAGGGTCTCAGCATCTCTGACCTTTAAGCTAGTGAAATCCTCCCTTTGTCTTGGAGGGTGTCAGGGGCTTTGAAAGCTCGCTTTTGCGTCTTCCTGATGCAGTCATTCAGATTTATTTACTTTAGTGTGACTTTATCTCCTAATGATTAAAATCCTGTCTCGATGAAGACATATACTTGGACTTCCAAATGAAAGGTGATAATTATCTTATGAGAAAAATTCTTTTTTAAAGCTTTATGAAAATATCCGACTATTGCTTTTGAATTTATATTTTTTCTGGTAATTGTTTTGAAAAATCACTCTTATGAAGTTACTTTTATAATAGCTTCATAATAATACATTTGGATAGCTAATTTATTCTGTTAAGATGTATCCTATCTCCATTAGCACAAATTTAAACACGCATTAAAACATATCAGATGATTCTATGCAGCCTGATTCCTTTAGTTGATAAATTTTATTTTTCAGAACATTATCATGTGTGTGGGGGGGTTGCAGTCAGATATGCAAAAATGCACGTATACCTATGCATGCAGGTATATGTATGTTTGAATGTATGTGGAGTTTAGTTGAAAACCTCAGATATTTTTCTTCGGGAATTCCTCAGGAATGTTTTGGAGAGTGTGTTTCCCACTGTCCTGGAGCCCCCAGTTAGGCTAGACCATTGGCCACCAGGGATCATCTTGACAGCCTCCTGGAGTTAGGAGTAAAACTACAAGCCAACATGCGCTGCATTTTTATGAGGGATCAAACTCAGGTCCTCCTGCTTGGGGGTCAAACACTTTACCAACTGATCCATCTTAGGAGCCCCTTTAGCATGTTTGTAAAACTGCCTTTCACATTTCTTTCATAACGGGTTTCAAAGAACATTGCACATAGGATGAACTTCAAGGCTAATTCAATGACTTGAGCCAAGATTTTTTCTAGCTCTATCTGACAAAATTAATAGTACTCAATAAATAAAACTGCACAGGGATTGGAGGGATACAGTTATTTTAAAAGACAAGTCAGGCACTGAGTGTCATCAGATATCCAGAAATTTCTCTTTGATAATGGAAGTTATTTTCACTTCTACCACTTCCTTAGTATATCCGGTATTTCTTCAGTGTAGCAAATCTTCCCAGGAAATGATGAAAACAGAGAAAAACACCTGAAAGCAGACAGATTGTGTGTGGTAGGGGTCACCTACTTCATTCCTCACCACTTTCATCATCATCTGGAAATGTTTGTATTTGAAAAGAGAGTTAACTGTCAAATAAAGGTAGGATTGGAGGGTTAACAATTTGTGACAGATTCTTTCTCTTTCTTTCTTCCTTTCTTTCTTCTTTCTTTTTGAATGAAATCTAATTACATACTCATTTTGGGGATATGAGGGGCTGGTAATTTTGTAAGTTGCAGAATCATAAATATTTTCCCATTCCAATGAGATCTGAAAAGGTCATACACAATTGAGCTCATATATCACTGGGGCATAATGGACACTGAGATCTGTTGTTTTCAACTAAATCTGTGGAAACAAATACAAGTGGACAGATATAGGCCCCACTGCAGTGAAACTATTTTATAACCATGTAAATTTGGGCAATATACCCCTTTCTGAGAATAAAGTTTAACAACCAAATCAATAGTAACACATGGGGCTCTAAGTCAATGTTGAATAATTTAACTACAATTATTATTTGAGGTTTATTGTGTACAATATAGCAGACAATCTCAAAATGTTAGCATATAATAGGTAGAGAAAACAGTTTATACTTTTGTGTGAAACTATGTGACCCTCCTTGTGCTTAAATGTTAAGCCTACAGGAATTTATTTAATATTTTCAAAAATCTCATGAAGCAGTTTCAACCACAAGTCCTCATTTTTAATATGAAGAATTTACGGCTTAGAGATATTAAGTTGGATCAATTCTAAGACTGAGTTTGAAGCTTATGTTAAACCAGGATTCTGCGGCATGGGGTATTTAAACCACTCACCTACCAAGACCATGCCAGCACTCATACCTCTCTGTCAACCATAAAATTCATTACTATCACAGCTATATTATATTTTTATAGTGATGTAAACCGGACACATTTATATCTTGTAAATTTATGCATGCTGACGCTAGGTCAAATATATCATTATCCTTACTCCACTTCTCTGATCACAGCTGAGTAATATACATTTTAGCATCTAACCCAACCTAACTAAAGTGGAATTGGCAAGGAAACATCATTCTGAGGAATGAGGAATTCATGAGGAACTACACATATATGTGCAAATTTCTTAATTGGAAAAACATGAATCTAAAAGAATACATATTATTTATAAACAAAAGAATTGAATAAAAAGAATATTTTCTTTTACTCAAGATGAAGGCTGACTGATGTGTGGAAAATTGGTAAAGCTTTTCAGGATATCACTTCGTGGAGAATTAAATAGTGTTAGTGGAATTTCCACAACACTTCCCCATTCATGAATACTTCCTTAAATGTTGACTCTTTTGGCATGGTACCCATCAGTAACAACACACTTGGGCCAGGAGAACCGGGCTGAGTACTAGGTTATCCATCGTCCCCTGCCATAAGGACTAATCCAGATGACCCACGGAGGAGGATATCTAGCTGATTGGGGATGGGGAGGGGGGCATTGGGGAATTGCGCATAGCAACTCATTGTTGGCCCACTAAATAATGTAACTCATTATGGACAATAAATATATATTAAAAAGGTAAACATTCCAACATGAAAAAAATGTTGACTCTCAATTATTATAAACTTTACTATTTTATTCAGTCTAATGTTTTGGTAATATATAAATGAATTGTAATTGACATTAAAATTGCCATTGAACATTCAAATTTGAATACAAAAATATCCAAACAAAGTCCAGTACTGAATTAGATCAAAGGAAGAGTGGTGAATATTATCATTGTCTTACAGATAAATAAATCAGCAATTGATGGAACAGGAAAAGGAAAAACTTGAAAGTCATCTATAGACATCTCTCTGCCAATAATGCAAGCTGCAGACCATGGTCAGAGTTATCCAGCCAGGACAGATAAACACAGAAGAAAAATTGCAGTCTAATGTTTATATGCCAAGAAATATCTGGAGCAGAAATCAAACATATCCCAGAAAATTCAAAGATGAATGCTTTCAGAAGCTTTGTACCAGACCAGCTGGTGTCCTGAAATGGTCACAGAAGTCTCAATGACCCACACGCCTACTTCTGCATCATCTGCTTTGGGGATACATATACATTACAAATACATATACATTAAGGATAGGTGCTATATCCTTAATGTATATGTATATACTATCAGAAATAATAGCATATACATTACTCCATTTTTAATCATTTATTATGTGCTTACTATGACTTAAAAGGACCCATATGAGTTCATATTCTGTTTACCTTGTAATTAAGAAAATTCCATGAACAAGTATTTTATTGAGATCATTTTGCCTCCAGATATTTCTTAGTAACTTATTTCTTTTACTTTCTTTCAGAAAACATCCTTATCAAGTAGTAGTTTCTTTAATGTGAAATAAAAAGTATATGTTGTTATGTATTGACCAGGCAGTTTCTATCAACAAACTTAAATGTCTTCTCTTAAATGATTGGGATAATATTGAGTATTTACCTGTATTATATTTTGCAAAAATATTGGTTTCAATAATGTATAAAGACTTCAAGAGAAAAGCTGGAATGATTCTCCATTTATGGTACTTAGCTATGCTTCTCTCTGTTTCTCAATTTCTCTTCTGTGCATATGAAATATAGCTGTACATGAATATTTAGCCATTTATAGCTAAAATTTGCTGGCAAATGGGAAAACACTTTGGGAAATAAACATACACAACCTAAATTTTGCTTGTGAGTGTATGTTTGTGTGTGTGTGTGTGTGTGTGTGTGTGTGTGTGTTAGTATGAAGGCTAGAGGTTGTTACTGAGTCTCTTTCTCAGTTTAGCTCTTCTATTTGAATTTTTGAGACAGTGCCTCTCACTGAACTCAGGTAGTAACCAGTCATTTAGCAAGACTAGTTAGACACAAAGCCATAGGCATCCTCCTCCCCTTTGTAGGGATTACAACTGTGCACCACTGCCCAGGGCTTTTACATAGTAGCTGAGGTAACTGTACTCAGGTCCACTTGTTGCTACTGCAAGCACATTAGTAAATGACCTAAGTTTCCAGCCCTAAACTAAATTTCAGCTGATAGTTTATTTATTTGTGTATGCTTAGTTGGGTTGTGTTTTGTCTTTAATACCTCAGATTGCCAGTGTTGATGCTACTAAGTAATAATTATACAATCTAATCAACCTGCCTACCAGAGCATTCACCAATGTGTAATCAAGTTGAGTGCAGATTAAGTGATTGGCTTAGACTCTCATTCCTGTTGTTCTTTTCCACCACTGGGCTTCCTCATAATATTGTGTAACTTCCATAGATTGCCTGAAATTTTTATTGGTTTTTCTCAGTTATAAAAATAGCCTAAATAGTCGGAATTTCTGAACACTGGCTGAAGACTACATACAAGATATTAAATTATGAAGTAACAAAGTATATTAAATTTCTAAAAGGAGCAAATATTGATTTTTCAGAAAGTTTCCAAAAATGGAAATTGAGTAATAGAAGTACTATATTCACTTGGCATGAAACACTATTTCTGATACACTTGATTTTATACAATTTTAAGAATACATATTCCCTCTTAATGACATTTCTGTAATAGTTTGATTAGAGGAACACTAATTCACTTATAATAAATTGCTTATGATTATACTGATGATATTCTATAGTTGGTTTTGTTTGACATAATTTTATGAACTCTGTGTTCCTTCAAATTTTTCTTAGTGTGACCCTGAGACCTCTTCTCTTCTATACATAAATCATATCTTTAATAGTTGTCACACATAACACAGAAAGTCATTGTCCAAAATTATCCTCTAAAATGTATGCAAGTTAGTGACCCATGAGGCCACCAAAATATGACAGAATTCTGTCAAAGCTCTTGAATAACCACCCAGGCCTGAGGTAGGATCCTGTTGCTGAAGAAACCACAGAAAGTCATCTATCAGAATTGAGAGACCCTGCGAGGTCCAGAATGGTAACCAGCCTCCAGATGCAGTCTAGAGTCTAGTCTAGTGCTAGAAGGCACTGCGTAAACTGACAGGGGAAGCTGATCAATGACAGCTGGAGCAAACAGAGACCACTGATATGAAACACAGTTTGCCAACATGAGTAGGCTGAACACACTTCCTACTGGGAGAGAACAGCAAACTATGAAACGAGCACTTGTGCAATGGAGGTGCCAAAGCCGGGGGAGGCAATCAACAGCTTGTAATTCGGCCAAATAATCCACTCAGTGAAGGGGAGCCATTAACTGGAACTGGGGACTCAGGGTGAAATGCACTGGGAAAAGAGCTACAAAATACTTTCATGTTTCTTGAATTTTTGTCACAGATGTACTAAAAGATACAGTACAGAAAACAAAGCACAATTAGTTTATCTTACAAAAGAGGCAATTAAAATATCTAGAAGATAAATGAAAGTGTTTTAGCTCTATAATTAAAAATATTTCCTACATAAATAAAATTTAGTTTACATTCATTAACAAAGAAAATTATATTCTTCTTGCTGTAATCTAAAGTTGGTTAGATTTGGACAAAAGAGTAGACTCCAGAAAACAAATGTTTTTAAATGCATACTCCATATTGAATACATTTGGAACAACCTAATGATGTCATTGATTGTAAACATCACCTATTGTTTCTAAGCAGTGTGATAAAAGTTTACTTGAAAAATTCACGGAGTGGGTCATTTACTTGTCATGATATCCTACCAATGTAGAGTGGAAAAGAAATGATAATATTTTTGTTTATATCTTGGGAAAAAGAGTAAAAGGCAGAGAGATGTTCCATCAAGAATGAGGAAACCTTAATTGCATAAAAGAAAATGAATGGAAAAATAAGCAGAATAAAATTTTCAGACAGATAATCAAGAAAATGAGACTCCCTGATCTGTTTGGATCATTGGTGCTCTTTCCTTCCAAAGATTCTGTAGGTGTAGGCTCATAACCCCTTGCTTCTGCCATCAGCTTACCTCCTTCATCTCTTGGACTTTGATTAATGCCTGTTTGATATGTTTTTCACAGCTAATAGAGAATATTAGTAAAAAGGAGCTTTGGCCATTTCTTCTTGCTGTGTGAATACTTTTAGCTGCTAGGATGCAAAACATTTGCTTATTTCTCAAACTCTCATAAATTAAATTCTAACCATGACTCAGAAGCATCTGAAAAATAGAGGATTAATTAAGAAAAGTATTATCTGAGGGAAGTATTCATTACAAATTATGAAAACCTAGGAAGAAAATATTGACATTGCAAGAAGTTGTTTTAACCTTCTTTCTTAGCTGTACCTACGCATAGGGCAACTTTTTTCTGTTTGTAACAATTTCTTGTACCATTTACATTGGATATGTATGAATGTATTTACATATATATATATATATATATATATATATATATATATATATATATATATATATATATATATATATATAATTTCCAGCAACTCTAATTAGATAGCAGCTTCATTCAGTCTTTTGAACCCAGAGGTAGAGATTATGCAATTACAACAAAATAAGCTCCTACAGAAAATTAAAGAACAAAATAAGTTTTATTATATCTATGAGTCATTTTATCTTGTTATTAAGACTTATAATTCTTAACTAGTTTCACCATATGAAACATTTTTTTGCTAGTCTTTAAGTTCAAGCACTACGAATGTTACTCAAGTTGAAATTGAAGATTATTATAGTCTAAATTATCTGTGGGCCCACTGATGTCATGAGAGACTAGCACAAGACTTTAGTGAGACAGAAGCATATCCACGGTTGTATGTATCTGCTAGACAGATCTTCAGGCATTCCATAGTATTGATGGGGCTCACGGATGTGTCTACAGTCAGCTGCATCTCAGCTACAGGTCAGCTTTGATGATCTAGGCTCTGCCTGTTATTCCTGGGCTTTGACTGGTACAACTGGGGCTTCTGAGCTCTAAGGATTAATTTGATTTTAGCACTGCTGCTATTCTTGGTATCAACATTCTCAGCTCTGAGATTATACACAATTTCAGTGTGGAGATCTAAATGAATGCCATAACACATGGGCAGAGGATGCATTATTCAAGCCATAAATAAAATATGGGAAGAAAAAAACTATTAGTGATTGAATGATTCACTAAAGAAAATAAATGGAAAAGATGTATATTAGTCAAGTATTCACAGATACAAGACAGCATATATGGGAAGGCTTATTTCTTTAACAGACAGTGGAGTAGTTGACAAGAAAGAATGTAAGCTATATTTTTGTCAAAAATACTTTTTATATAAGGAAACTGAGACTTCATCTGAGAAAATAGTTATAGGCAACATCTAATTCTCAATGGTTTTATTCTTTCTAATTATTGTAGTCCTATTTTATAATAGTAATTAGGCAAGGATACATTCTTGATGACTTTTCCCAGATTTCTTTATCAGTGCACAAAATAGTGGTTTCAATTGGCATCTAACCACTTCGTGTATCTGGCTTTACATGGGTACTGGGAAACTGAACCCAGGCCATCATCAGGCTTTGCAAAAACAAGCACTCTTAATCAGTGAACCATCTCCCAAGTCCCAGACTTATTTTTCTGAACACCTCTTCCCCACTTGGTAAATCTGTCGGTCACATTGTCCATATGACTCACATGGAACCTCAACCTTTGTCTGAGTCCATCAGAGTTGATACCCTGGCTGAGATGTGATACTAATTTATCAACTCTGCTCATGTGACTGTAAATTACAAGGTTGATGGGAGTATACCTGGAAAAAATATATATCCTAATCATAGGAAAGAGAATAATCAAAAGTTTCAGAATCTTAATGACATTTCCTATGTCTCTGGTTGCAGCTCTGCTTAAAGACATGTTTATTGGCCTCGAGAGATGGCTCAGCGGTTAAGGAACTTGCCTCCAGTGCCTAAGGCTCTGGGTTCAATTCCCCAGTACCCATATAAACCAGACCCACAAGGAGGTGGCCCTGGTATACTCTCTTCCCCCCCTCTCTCTGCTTGAAAATAAATAAAAGAAAAAAAGAAAAAAAAAATTATAAAAATACATGCTTATCTAAACTGCTAACATATAATCTAACTAATTATTTTTATACTGCATAATCAATTTTGGGGTAGCATTTATTTTCTATAAACAAATTTAACCATAACTTATCTTCTACAAAAAAGTTATCTATCTTTCTGTCTTTCCATGTTCAGTGGACTAAATCCTTACTTGTTCTCAAACATATAAAGTAAACATTCTATATAATCATATGATCTTTACTCGATATTTTCATAAATATAAGGATAATGCCAGAAATAAATAAGAACCATGCAGTTTATGTTGTCACAAGGACTGATTTTGTTTCATACTTTCTATCCGAAAAAAAAAATCATGAAAAGTCTTAAATGTTGGTAAGAGCACATGGACTGGCCTAATTTTGTTTCCTGGATGAGGGAAATTCGTTGGTAACATGCTTAGTAAAGAAGCTGTTTCATAGGAATAAACAGGCTCATTTTAAGTGACAATATCTCAAAATCTGAACATATAAACAAGTCAATTACACCAAGAGAAAAAAAAAAACACCAAAAGATCAGAAAGCAGCATGCACTGTGCATTAGTAGCTGATGGAAAGGAGCAGAAGGATAATTCAAGGGGAGGAAGTTGAAAGCAGCAAAGCTGGAAGGAAAGAACATGCGCACAGCAAGGTTTCCATCATTCGCTGCCTTTCATCGCTACCTGAATGGGAGATTTCTGAACACCCTCCCAGGCCATTTGTTCTTGTAAACTATTGTTAGGAAAAGCATCCTTAAACTCTAGACTCCCTAGTATGCTTTGTAGAAGGGATGACATATCATTGGAGATCCTCTGAAAAACGTTGTTTGTACATGATAATAATGATACAGAGCAAGTGAGGGGAAAACAAAGTCATAGTTGAAAATAGCAAAATGGGAGACAGAGCTGCAAGTGGACAATGACACCCAGGGAGAGGTTTTGAATGCCAATAATCCTCGTTCCTCATGCAAAGAGCAATATTAAATTTCCACATCCCCTTCTCTTTTAAACAGAGCTGAGGACTTTAAATGTAAACTCTTGATATTTTCATAATGCTTAAGGCCAAAAACTTTGTGTTTGTACAGCATGTGCTCATTGCTACTCTTAAAGGCCAAGGGCAATACATTGCCCAAGATAGCTGAAATCAAATTGCAGAAAGGTAGTGTAATTCAAATGACTTTTTTAGAAAAAAAAATATTTTTCTCAGTGGTTTATGACCTCTTTGAAAACCAGGTGACTGCTGTTCTGTGGAGTGAAATGTCTGTGTGTTTTGTGAGAACCACTCCAATGTATTGGATAACTACTTTTGCAAATTATATATAAATGATAGTTTCCCATCTTAAAAAGTTATTATACTCCAAATAAAATTATTTAAAAACAAAAGCATATCTATAACACTTGAATTCATTTGCTTCAATGGAATGATATTAGTAAGTCAATTTTACATAATTACAAAGAAGAGTTTTATATACCCTCTGTCAGTGTTTGTACATAATGAGGTTATGCCCCTGAGACCACTAAATCAGAAATGTAGGCAAATATATTCACTTACCCATCTCCTCAAAGGGAAATAATTCTTAGATAATATTCATATGTTTGCTGCTTGATTACCCTCAATTTCTCCCATTAGAATCTTGTAAACAAGTTTTAGTGATGCCTGGATGGTCATCTTACTATTGCTTTATGAATCTCAGCTTAGCTGTTCATTCCTGCACCCACCAATTTATTCCATAAATTACTAAGCCATTATTGTGGACAGGGCATTATGCCAGACATTCAGGAGTGGTCAAAAGTGAATAATTCAGTTTTTACTCTCATGGAGCTTACAGACAATGAGGACAAAAACCCAGCATATAAAATCATGTGATAATAAGATTGGGAACAGAAATGAACCTCTTGTGAGATCAAATCCAGTTTGAAAAGAAAGGGAATTTTGGCACTTTGAAATATTAATGATATTTGAATAGATAGAGGAAAAATCTAATTAGTAGGATGGAGTCTTCTAAAAATACATACAGAGCATATCGGAGGCAATGTAGATTAACAGGTAGTTGCATGAAACTTATGCATGAAACAAAACAAAACACACTTGGGCCAGGAGAACCCGGCTGAGTACTAGGATATCCAGGATCCCTTGCCACAAGGACTAATACAGACAGCCCACGGAGGAGGATATACAACTGATCAGGGATGGGGAGGGGGGAATTGGGGAATTCGGGATAACAAAGCATTGTTTGCCCACCAAATAATGTAGCTCATTATGGACAATAAATATATATTTAAAAAATTTTTAAAAAGCAATAAACAAACAAATGAACAAACAAGGAAAGTGGAAACCTCCTGGAGGAGGCTGCTTCTTAGGCTCGCCAGGCTCAGACCTTAGGGACTGGAATTCAGTAGGTCTAGTTTGCTCCATTGGGGTTTCTGATTTTTCAGAATCTTTTAAAAATTAGGTTTCAAAACTACATATTTATACCATATTGTATATGAAATGATTAAATAAAAATAGACCTAGGGCTGTTTCCTTCTCTGGGAGGAAATAAGGTTCAAAATGTGGCAAATTCATTTTCAGCTTAGAATCCAATCAGAAAGTAATTGTGACCTGCAAAATGATACCTGAAAGCTTTTCCTATTGCATCAAGACCCTCCCTGGCCTAAGTACTGCAAAGTGAATGTGTAGTTGTAGAGTGGTGGGGGGAAGTGTCATCAAGGGGTTTTACTTTTAAGAGGAAAACAGTATGTTGGAAAGAATCAAAAATTTCTCATGAAATAAAATATTTCTTTTGTTCTTTAAAAGTGAAACCATATAAAAACAATGATTTTTTTATAAAACACATAATTATACATAGAGATACAACCATATATAAGTAACGATTTTATATAAAAACATAATTATACATAGAGATAAGGAGACAAGAGTATTTATCAAATGCTAATTACTCACATACAGCTAATTCAAATGCAGTTATCCAACGATTCATCAGTATAGCAAAAATGACAATTTTGCCAAAAGCAATCTACAGATTCAATGAAATGCCAATAAAAATCCCAACCTCCTTTTTCACAGACATAGAAAAAATAAACGTAAAATTTATCTGGAAGGGCAAAATACCTCAAATAGCTAAAAATGTTCTAAGCAAAAAAACCTAAAACATACTACAAAGCCATAGTAACTAAACTAGCATGGTACTGGCAGAAAAACAGACAGACTAACCAGTGGAATAGACTCAAAGACCCAGCTTTTAATGCAAGTAACTTCAGCTACTTGGTCTTTGACAAGGGTGCCAACAATGTATGTTGGGCTAAAGATAGCATCTTCAACAAATGTGCTGGACAAATTGGATAAACATGTGTAAAAAAAAATGAAAATAGATCCACTCCTTTCACCATGCACTAAAATGAACTCCAAATGGATCAGAGACCTCAGTATTAACCATGTAACCCTAAACACCTTGGAAGAAAAAATAGGAGGAATCCTACATGAGATAGGAGTAGCGAATAGCTTCCTGAGCAAATCTGCAGCAGCCCAGGAAGTGCAACATCCACTTAACCAATGGGAACTGATCAGGCTCAAAAGCTTCTGTACAGACAAAAACATCATACTCAGAGCTAATAGACCCCCATCAAATTGGGAGATGATTTTTGTCAGCTACAACTCAGATAGAGGCCTAATTTCCAGAACCTATAGAGAACTCAAAAAAATTAATAACAAAAACTCAAACTGCCCCCTCACAAAATGGGGCACTGATCTTCAACAGAGAATTCACAGAGGACGAAACCCATATGGCCTTTACTCACATAAGAAAGTGCTCAACATCTTTAAGCATCAGGGAAATGCAAATCAAAACCACAATGAGATTCCACCTTACTCCAGTCAGAATGACAATCATAAAGAAAACCAACAACAAAAATTGCTGGTGAGGGTGTGGGAAAAAGGAACCCTCATTCACTGCTGGTGGGATTGCAAGCTTGTTCAAATGCTTTGGAAAACACTGTGGAAACACCTAAACAGAATGGACATAGAGCTACCAATGGGCCCAGCTATCCCTCTACTAGGCATCTACCCGCAAGATCTCAGGATAGAGAACATTTGTGCAACTATGTTTATAGCAGCTCAATTCATAATAGCCAAGAATTGGAATCAACCAAAATGCCCTTCCATGGAGGAATGGATAACAAAACTATGGTATATTTACACCATGGAATTCTATTTAGCTAAAAGGAAAAATGATATTTTGAAATTTAGAGAAAAATGGTCTGACTTGGAGCAGATCCTACTAAGCGATCTCTCAAAAGAACAGAGAGCCAAACACCACATATTCTCCCTCATATGCGGTCCTTAACCAGGCTAACCGTAAACTCTACACAGACTAGTAGAAAGAAGTGAGACTGACTGACGGGTAAGGGATGGGGAGAGGGGAACGAATTAAGCATGAAGCTAAACCAAAATGGATTCAAAATCATAAGATCCTTATGAGCATACTGTAACCTATTGAGCAAGTAGTGGGTGTCATCTGGCAAGAGGGGCCCTGAATAGAAGGGGAGAATCTAAACCTGTGAAAAATTGATCAGTCCGGCATCTCCTGTTCCCAGTCATCGGCTCCTTCCCTCACTGAGCTGTTGACTTTAAAAAGACCCATGAGGTTCCAAAAACAAGACAGGATTCTGTCAAAGCTCTTGAATGCCCACCCCAGGCCTGGGGCAAAACCCTATTGCTGAAGAAACCACAGAAAGCCATCGATCAGCATTCAGAGACCCTGTGAGGTCCAGAATGGTAACCAGCACCCAGATGGTAGTTAGTGAAGTGCTGCAAGGCACTGCATAAGCTGCCAGGGGAAGCTGGTCAGTGACAGCTGGAGCAAACAGAGACCACTGGCATGAAACACAGTCTGCTGCCATGAGTAGGCTGAACACACTTCCTACAGGGAGAGAAGAGCGAACCAAGAAAGGAGCACTTGTGCAATGGTGGAGCCTGAGCCTGTGGGAGACAATCAACAGCTATTATATTTGGCCAAATATTCCACTCAGTGAGGAGGAACCCTTGATTGGAACTGTGGACTTTGGGCGAAATGCACCAGGAGCTGAACTCTTGGTTCCCCCAATGAGAGATGCACTATGTGAGGCATTGAAGGAGAGGCTACTAAAAATAGAATCTAGCTAATTCAGAAATGTGTATCTCAGTTAACCTATACTGATCTTAATCTCCGATGGAGATTCTTTCAAAATGCAGCTAGAGAGCTGTGGCTCATCCAACCCTTCAAAGGAACAACAGGCTGAAAGCTGACATCCTGGCAAGAGATGAGCCACCCCAGACATACCATGGAGGATCCACATGGAACCGTGTAGAGAATGATGGAATGAACAAGTGACCCATAGCCTCAGCCAATCAGTCAACACAGGATAAGTCAGTGAGACAGACACCAATGATTTTTGACACAACCTAAAGCAGAAGTACAGACACCCCCTAAGTTCTCAAAAATAAAGCAGCCTTAATACTCACCCACCAGGACTCAGGGAACTGAGCTGAAGAGGGGGAGGAAAGATTGTGAGAGCCTTGGTGAGGAGAATATCCAGATTCATGGGCCCCTCATTAACTACACACTAGGGCTGGTGGAACCCGGCTGACTCCTAGTCTATCCATGATCCCCTGCCTCAAGGTCTGATCCAAACTGCCCACGGAGGAGGACTCCAGCTGATTTGGGATGGGGAAGAGGGACTTTGGGGAACTGGGGATAACAACTAATTGTTTGCCCATTAAATAATGTAACTCATTATGGAAAATAAAATATAAAATAATAATAAAATAAAATAAAATTGCAGAGAAATCAGAGAAGAAGAAGCAGTGTTTCCTGAGGTTTAATATTTTAATGAGTTTGCAAATGCCAGTGAGGCATGGAAATTCAGTTATTTATTAGAAATCAATTTGAATATGAAAAGACTAATATTAAATCCTTAATAAAATCTATTTTGAATGAAAATAGATTAAAAACATTATAATCAAGAAGGTGATTATGAAGGAATCATAAGAAGAGATCATTGGGTGATCTTCATTCAATTTTTTTTAATTTTGCCATTTATTTTTTATGTGTATGTGTGTGTTGTTATGTTGTGTGTGTTGCAGTACATGCCTATGTGGACATA
This sequence comes from Zapus hudsonius, assembly GCA_004024765.1. NCBI lineage: Eukaryota > Metazoa > Chordata > Mammalia > Rodentia > Dipodidae > Zapus > Zapus hudsonius. Next base: position 6,208 of record PVHP010027640.1, on the reverse strand, counting down.
TGTGTCGAGAACATAAGACAAAGTAAAATTTCCTTCTTCGTTACTCTGCTGCTTTTTTTTACTTGAGACAGGAGTCCTTCAGTAGAAATGGAGGTCACAGTTTTGGGGCTAGATAGTTTGATTTGCGAGCAGAGAGAAAGGGAAGAGAAACAGAGACAGCACACAGGCACTCCAGGGCCTCAGCAAATGAGCTCTTCAAAATCCCTTAGTGCACTTGGCTTTAGGTGGCTCCTGGGGGATGGAACCCAAGCAGTCAGGCTTTGCAGGCAAGCACTGCTGAGCCATCTTTCCAGCCCCAATACGATTTTAATAGATGAGTTTACACAGGAAAGAAGTATAAATCTCTTTTAAAAATATTTTATTTATTCATTATCAAGCAGAGAGAGAGAGAGAGAGAGAGAGAGAGAGAGAGAGAGAGAGAGAGAGAGAGAGAATGCACCAGGGCCACCACCTTGTGGGTCTGGCTTGTGTGGGTTCTGGGGAATTGAACCCAGGGCCTTAGGCACTGGAGGCAAGTGCCTTAACCGCTGAGCCATCTCTCCATCCCAGAAGCATAAATCTTTATGAGAGTCAACATTCCACTAGAGAGAAGAGAATGTGCCAAGGATGAAGGGGATCCCTTTCTGTGCCCCAACTGTCTAGAGACTTGGTATTTCCAGGAAAGCTTTATTTGGAAATGCAGGTAATTCTTTCTCATTAGGTAAATTAATAAGCTTTAAAATACTTCCTCTTTTCTCTCTAGAGTATCCGGAATCCATGAAACCAATGAACAGTCATTTGATGAAAACCCTAAAAAAGAAAAAAAATTTCTGAAAATTGAGTAGATTCTTGGAGCTACTATCTAAATAAGGTATTAGCTGATTCCTGAAGAAACACACAGAAAGCTGAAAGGCAAAGTCCCATCGTTTCTTTTTCAATGTGAGTAACTCTTCTTGCCTAGAATCTCATCTTCTTTCATGGAAGAGCTCTACCCATAAGCAGTCCTCCAGTAGGAATCCTGGATTAGTTTCATCTGTTGTCAAAAGCATAGTCTTCCCCCAGCAACTTCCTCCTTTGAGCCCTGTATGCTATTCTTCCAGACTTGTTGCTTTGCCTCTCAGGATTCTGAAACAAACAAACAAACAAAGAAACAAACAAACAAACAAAAAACCAAATTAAAATAGAAAAAAAAATCATGTCACGAGGGCCCGAGATGTGGAAGTTTTCTAACAAACTAAAATATGAAGTCTCTATTACTCAAGACCATGAAAAGCAAAGCAAAGAATTTAATAATGAACTTGAAAACCAATCGAAAAGTTTTATGGAAAGCTCATATATTTGTTAATATTTGGTTTGGAATTCATAGAAAATACTGTATTAATATGCAATGGTGGCATTTATTAGCAAATGAAAAACAGATGAAATAAGAAGCACTGAACTAGAATTTAGTTCCAAAGAAGAAATATGAAAACAGACAAACACAGAAAAAAATGAACACTATAAAAAGTGGATTAGACTTAGATGCTCAGAAATGTAAGAAGCACTATTTTAGGGGCTAATGGAGAATCAGGTGAACTGTTCAGTGGATCAAGTGCCTGAAGCACATGGGTGAGAGCACATTTGAGATGCAATGGCACCAAGTAAACGCTGGGTTGGCATGGTGACAGCTTGTTATCACCCAGTCCAAAGGACAGAGAATTCCCTGGGACAAGCTGGTTAGCTAGTTAGCAGAGGCTTGAGCCCTGGGTCCCAATGAGAGAACCTCCTTCAGTAAATCAAGTGGGGAGCTAGAGAGGAAGGCATCTACCGTCAGTCTCTGGTCCCTCCATGCACATACATGCGTGGGCATCCATACATAGATGTGTGTTCACATATGCCAAAATACATACACACATGCATGAACTCATACTCAGCCAGGCATGGAGTTGCACACCTTTAACCTCAGTGCTTGGGAGGCAGAGTTGGGAGCATTGTCATGAGTTCAAGGTCAGTCTAGACTACAGAGTGAGTTTTAGCCTGGGCTATAGTGAGACCCTACTTTGAGAAAAAGGTGATAAGGAGAGGAGAGGAGAGGAGAGAGAGAGAGAGAGAGAGAGAGAGAGAGAGAGAGAGAGAGAGAGAGAGAGAGAGAGAGAGAATATGATTCAGAATTTCCAAAATCGTGGAAGCAATGAAATAAAATCAAATTATAGCAGGACATGTGAATGCACCTTGCAGACATATATTATATTGGTACTATTAGTGAAATTCAAGTATGAAGGCAACTTTACAAGCTGGTAAACTTTTAGTGTCTACAAAACAATTTATCTTCGAGATGAACATTGCACTATAAGGTATAGAAGCCAGAACTCAAATGGCTGACATGATAATTAGCAATGAAAGACATAGCGTGGAAGATGTTATTGTTTATTAAATAGTAATAGTTTGAAATCAATATCCTTCACCACCACTAAAGATATCTTTAGATATTCTGTAGCTCTAAATACAAAACTCAAACAAAACGACCCTAAAAATAACCCAGAAGAAAATTAGAAAATCATAATTGATTATGAGTTCTGAAACAAAATATGTAAAAATATCAACACAAGGAAAAATATTAATTCATTGAAAAATTTAAATTTTGCATCTTCCACCAGAAGATGCTACAATGAACATGGAGAAAGAGGAAATTATGTGTGGTATTAAAACCAAGAAGGAAAATAAACTGAACATTTCATGAAAAAAAATAAAGTTACTAAGAACAACAAAGAATCTTTGATGTGATTCACTGCATGTGTCCAGTCAATAAAAAATAATAACACCTCATAGCAATACTAATAGCTAAAATGAATATGATGGATACTTGTAAATTTTGAGGTCAGTGATTTGGGGCCAAATGAAATGTGCACAACGCTGTAAGAAATGTACATTGGAATGATAATTTTTGATATCCGTTTTGATAAATTAAAACATTTGAGGTGCATGCACCTCCCCTTTTCTCTCTTTCTTTCCGTTTTTCTCTTTCTTTCCTGGTGCAGGCTCCCCTCTTTCTCTTTCTCTCCGTGATCACTTCTCCATCTTAGATTCAAAAACAGAAAAATAAAATAAAACATGCCTACACTAGGAACCTTAATTCCACAATTTGTTGTATATCCAACAGAACGCGGATATTTCTTTGCTTTTAGAAATCAGACTAGTCGCTCTCTGTGAAGATGAAGCTTGTACTCTACTAAAGAGAAGGCAGGAGAGGGGCTCTGCATTGCAAGTTTTTAGGGTGTAATATCAAAGTTGATACAGAGGTTTTTTATTAACATACTCTAATTACTTAAACACATTTATTGCATTAGTTACATGGTGCTTAATTTTTGCTTTACTTTTGTCTTGACTGTATACTGCTTAATCTACTTAACCTTCCCTTTCTATCTTCCCAATCAAGGACACAGGTAAAAGGTCTACACATAAAAGGAAAAAGGATTATTTTTCCATGTAAAAATATGTAGAAACCTAGTGAACAAGAAGAAATTCAGAAAATTACAAGATGCCTAATAAGTGAATAATGAATCTGTTATAAAATGAACCTTTGCTCACTAATCACACATGTGCTTGTTTGGTGAGGCACTGGGGTTAAATGGTTTTCCAAAAGAAAAATGAACAACTCAAAACCAAATCATGTGTTCCACAATCAAGACAAATGTAGAGCTATAATGTCAGCAGGTCTGTGGGTGCAGGCTCATGGGGAAACCTGAGTAGCAGAGTTTAGTAGCAGAAGTGTGACTCCATCATGATCTGAGCTCCATGACATGCTGTGCACAGAGATTTCTCTTGCTGTGTTTTCACACTCTGAAAGGAAGCACTATCCTGGGTTCTGGACTTGTATATTAAGTTGTGAAAGAAATACTGGCCGCACCCATGATGCAATCACAGTTAGTCACCACTGACCTTCATGGAGAGCACAATAACATATTTCTTTATTCCTCTCTCCTCTTCTCCCTCTCCACTTGTGCCCTCCCAAATATTGCCTCTTTCTGTTCTGATATATTTCATTACTCACACTTTGTTTCATTCATATGAGTGTTAGAAGTTAGGATACAGGAGAGAGAGAGAGAGAGAGAGAGAGAGATCATTTCTTGATATTGGCTTTTAATTCTGTGTCACTTCATAGCATAGCTTTGCTTCACTGAGTGTTGGCAAAAGCTGAACCTTCTTGAAACAGCTCACTCCTGGTGTCTTCAGGAAGTGGCTTCCAAGCTACAGTTTTGGATGTGGCAGCCCACCAGATAATGGCTTCATTTCTGTGTTCATCTTGGGAAAGGACAGCCACTCCCATGACATAATCATAGGTTTGGAAACCAGAGATGATTGTTTTAAGCACTAATCCAAAGCAGAATTTCAACATCTTTTATGAGACACCAGCCTGACAAAATATTGGTGAACAAATTTATCTTTGTCAGTTACATGGGAATTGAACCTGTTTTTCAAAATACCACATTAGAGAAGAAAAGAAGTTTAGGTACTACAGAAAAGTGATCTGGAAACAATTTTTGTTAGTTATTTTTTCTCTTTTTTGCTGTGGTGTAAAGGTATGACTTAAAGAATTTTATGTATGAGTTTCATGTACACTTTCTCATGGTTGATCTATATATCAAGACCAGTGGCTTTATGGTATCTTGAATAAAATCTATGCCATGTGACAATCTTGAGAATAAAATTGGATCATCTTACAGGAACTATTAACCTTCCACTCTCTGTATAGCTTTCCTGTTTTATGCCACATGCTTGGAATGTTCATATTCTTTCATTTTTTTTTCTCATTTATGTTTTAATGTTGTTAGTTAACACTTAAAAAAAGAGAGAAAAATCCCTCCACCAGGGTACATAAGGTTTTATATCATGTGTGTTCTTTACTATAAGCTGAGCATCTGTGTACAACTCTCAATGGTTGATGTAACAGTAACTAAAACTTATTTGTTTTAAGCACCACAAGAAGTTGTTTTTAATCCTTTACAACTTGAAAAATGCTTAGGACTGGTCATTCAGCACTGAAAAAAAATCAAGAAGCAGGAATGTACCTGATGAGAGAAAGAGGAAAGAATGTAGAAAATTAAATGATATGAGGTACTTTAATGTGAGTGTCTGTTCCTCAAAAACAGATAAATATGGACATAATGCAAAAAAATCTCCTTTTGTTTTCTTTTTTTAAAGACTCAGTGATATAGCTACTGTTAAAGTAAAGCTACAATAAGGCAGAGTATTTGGGTATAGATTCAAGGTCACACTCCATTCATATTCTAGCTATCATGTGTTTCACTTAGAGCACATTGATCAACCCCTTTGCAACTCACTTTCTTAGGATGTAAAATAATAACATTAATAATAGAGAACAATCATGGTTATTATGACCATTAAATATGTGTGTCTTACACAAAACTAAATCCAAAATGAATTGGTACCATAGAACCCTTACTCTTGGACAATAGACAGAAAGATATAACCTTCTAATATTCTTTTCTCAACTAAAGGAATACTAGGGTATTGTCTGGTAAGAAGGACCCTGAAGAGGGTGGAATGATGTCTAACCCTAAAGCATTTGGCTCTGGTTAGTAACTCCCATTACCGCCAATTGGTTCCTACCCAAGTCATACAAGACAGGCTTCTGTCAAAGCACTTTACTCGTCCAGGTAAAAGATAAGACCCTGTTGCTGAAGACACCACAGGCTGCTGACTCACATCCATAGATGGAGCTGGAATCTGGAAGGAAGCCAGTTTCCAGATAGTCTGTGTACTGCTGGAAAGTGCTACATGAACTGCCAGAGAAACTAGGTCATAAATGTTGCCAGAAAGAGAAAATAGGCCAGAAATGTTGCAAGAAAGCAGGGGACACTGCTGTAAGAATGACAACCTGTACATACCTATGCAATAGTGGCATTCAAGCTGGTGGATAATCAAGGGCTCTTTGATTGGCCAAGAGATCCACTCAGTGGCAGGGAACCCAGAGCTAGAACTGGGATCCAAGCCAAACAACTATGGAGACCAGGATGCTGGACTGTAAGGAAAAACTTCCACTGATCATGGGCTTACAAAGAGACTACACACATTATAATCTTGCCAAATGGACAACTTTTACCCCATTTTACCTATGCTGATCTCACTCTCCTCTGGGGAATCTGTTTTTATCCTTCAGAAGGCAGTGAGATCAATGGACAGCATAGTTCTACCAATACCAGAGATGATAGCTGACTCCCTGGCAAGA
>PVHP010027639.1:0-23678 GCA_004024765.1 Zapus hudsonius | reverse complement strand
CTTCTCCAGATGTCTTACCGCACGGGTCCCTGGCCCCCTGCTACGTGAGCCTCAATCTCTCTGGCCAGCAGGAGACCTGGCTCCATCGAGGAAAGGTGAGCGCGGCGGCTGGACAATCACACGCAGCCGGGAGAAGTGTCCAAGCAGATCTCAAAACTTTATTTTCACATCCAACCTTATATACAATCTAGGGATGTGTATACAATCTAGGGATGTGTTGCATTGCCTTATCTCTTACACCAAGGACTCAGTAAACAGGAACACAGCTACAAAAACTCAGGCAGCAGGAGTAAAATCTATTAGCACTTGTAAACAGGATTTAGGGCTGTCAGCCATCCCCCTGCCTCCTGGGGGCACAGGCGTGCTAGGAACAAAGGCATGAGCTACCATGCTTTCATCCGGATGCATATTAAAACTTAGCTCTCAGATATGCAGCCAGGCTGGGTCCAACAACTTTTTTATTCCTATGACAAAAATTCCTGATATAGACAACTTAAGAGAAGGAGATTTTATTGGGGCTCACCACTATTTCATGGTTGAGTGTTTGGCCCTGACAGCTTGCAGCAGGGGAAGGTTATAGATGGCAGGCAAGAAACAGAATAAACAGGGAAAGACAGGAAGATACCAGGAAACATTATGGCCTCAAAGACACATCCCTAGTGTCCTACTACTTTCTTCAACCATACCATGTCACAATTTTCCAAAAAGTCTTTCATGTTATGAATCCAAATACTCACTAGCTCAGAGCCCTCCCATTCTCTCTGGAAACACCTTCACAGACATGATCTGAAAAATGTCTAACCCTAGTTACCTCTTAGTCTAATACAAAGATGAACCATCACACCTTACCCTCTCTATGACTTAACAGTTACTTCCTCCTCTCCTTTTCTTCAGTGACATGTTGCTTAGATGGGCTCTAGGCCTAAACTTATGCCACACTGTTATTGATAAGCTATGAAATGTCCTAGATGTTTATTATGAATGCATTGAAAGGGCAGAATGTCTTTCTAACACTCACATAGTAATAGCAAAGACAGTGTGAGGTATTCTTGAGTTTAAGCATAATTTGGGTACTTTTTGTGTCCTTTAGCAATTATATCACCAACTAAGGTAATATAACATAAAATGTGAATAATTACCACATCTTTATAATTTTGATTTGGGAATGCTATATGTTACTCAAAATTATTTAAGTCTCATTGCTTACTCTGTATTATTTTATCATTACTGTAGAAATTTACATTTTTTACTTAAGAAAAGAAAAACTCAACTCTTCAGCCACTAAACTAGAATCTTCTGAAATTTAAATTTTTATAACAATACATCATAAATACCAACTTTTATAGCAAATGAAGCAATTTTCCTAGTAATAAATCCTGTTAACATTTTTGTAACTCCAAAATGTTTTGATCTTCATATGCTATCTCCTCCTTTGGAACCAGTAGATTACTGATAATCAAAACATATCCATTCCAGTTTTAAAAGAAGAAACTATCTTGTTAAGTTCGTTGATAAAGTTTTCCAATAGGAAGTTACATTTATTTAGCAAGCACAGTGTATAGGACACTTTCTCTGTGGAGTTCTTGTCCTGATTATCTGGTTGAAGAGCCTGCTGTTTAATTGCAAAATCTTCATTTCCCTAGGTGATGTACTGTGATGTTGACTCTAAGTGGGCCCATGTAGCCTTTATGAGGGAAGTGCAAAGAGCTTGTCTTGCAAATAAGATATTTATCTGCAAGTTAGTCTTAAGTGCTATCAACCTCACTGTGAGGAAAGTGTAAATTTGACATTTTCTCTTTAGATTAGCAAATGTGAGATCAATCTTGATTTTTCTCAGCTCCCTTAGTCACACTTTTAAAACACATGTCAAAAGAATTGCACAAAATTCCTATTTACTTGTGTTTCCTCCACTCTTATACCATCCTATCCTTATCTCTCCCGCCTCCCTTCCCACACCAGTCACCACCCTAAAGTCAGTGGAAGTAACACACTCTCTCCTCATCAGAGAGTCAGTTCAAACCTACATTGCCATTCAATGTATTTCCATCAATAACCTTCTAGGTCTTTTTCATTTACAAATTCTGCAATGCAGACAAACACCTCATCCCATAATACCATGAAAAAAATTCTTACTTTGTTTTAACATTTCTTTTCCTTACTTTCTATCTTTCCTTAGGTAATTGTGATGATCCAAGTTAACAGCCATTGCTATATACATTCCAAGCATACCCTACACAGTCCCATAAGTAATTAAGTAAGGCACATAAGAGCTCTGTGATGTGTATATAGTCTTAAGGATTTTTTTTTTTTTTTTTGCTGGGGAGAGGGAGATCATTGGCTTCTGTATAAATGTTCATATGTTTATGATATGCCAGAGCCATATGTATAATTATCACTTTATGTTTTTGGTACACACAATAAATATAAATCATGTCTTAAAACTTTCAGTCACCTATAAGTAAAGCTCTTTAAATATATAATTACATAAATTATGACTTTTACAAACCATGTTCCCTTTTAACAGTTAATCATTATCAAGAAATTATCACATAGCATTACTGACATTTTTTTCAGAGGCAGAAGAAACAAATTGAAGACCTACGGTAATGAGTTCAAAGAGTAGTAAGGAGTGAAGTGGAGCTACAGCAGAGTGAATGAGAAGGAGTCTAAGAGCCTCAACAGACAAAGGACAAAGTTCTGTGGAGTATACATGTGAGGACCTGAGTTCAGATCCTTAGTACCCACACTACATGGGCATGACAGATCTTCTTTAATCCCACTGAGTAACATGCTGACTAAGAAACTAGCCAAATCTGTGGATTCTGGGTATTAGTGAGAGACCCATCCTCAGTAAATAAGATGGAAAGCAATTTTAGGAAGACATCTGATCAATCTCTGATCACCACACACCCATCCTGAAACACATTTACTCTCTCTCTCTCTCTCTCTCTCTCTCTCTCTCTCTCTTTTACATACACACACATACACACACAAATACCATACACATACAAAAAAAGAAGAATAGGGAAGGTGTGGAAGGCAAATAACATTATGATCAAAAACAATGTGCAATATCAAGGTATTGTTGGGATTTTGGTTTTCTCTGAATGAGACAGAAAGAATCAATAGACCATGCAGAGTTTGGACAGCGAAGGCACATGACTTTGAGTTATATTTTTCAAAATTTATTTTGTATACTTAAGGATGAAATTCTGCAATTGGTGGCACATATTAAAAACAAAACTGCTGATTCGGAGACTACTTGAATTATGGAAAAAGTGGTCAGACCACGGTGGATCTAAACACAGAGATGTGTCTGAGGGTAGGAGGAAGGGTAAAATAGTGCACAATGTTTGGATTATGGATTTTAGAAAGTAGCACTACCAGGAGTTGCTATTGGAGTGCATGTGAATATGATAGGAATAAAGGACCTTGGGCTGACTCCAGGGATTTAAACTGAACAAAAGAGAGGAACACTACTAACAGTCACTTTCACACAAATTCTAGTTGCATTCTACTTGAAGAGTCCATTGAGCAAAGTAACGAGCCATGAACCATTCTTCACATGATGCCAGTAACATGATTACTAGTCACATGATTACTTATTTATTTTCCTTGTTATAAAAATGTAAATGAAAATAAAATTTATATATTAGATTGCTATCTAAAGTCAGATAAGACATGAAAAATGCCTATGACAAAGCTTGTTTCAGTATGCAATTAAAGATATGTACCATTGAGGGACTTAATGGAAGTCAGTGAATTCTAAGAAATGGAATTATCCCATACAACTTCTGGCTGTGATATTTGAGAGGCCACCGAGTGATTTGAATTATAAAGTCAGTCTAGTAATATTGGTCAAAATATCCAAATAAAGATATACGTGACTACTGAGCATATTTACTAAATAGCCCTAAATTCTAAGTTCTCTTCAATGAGGTATTAGTTATTTAATTGGTTTGTTGAGTCTTGGATAGGAGTGGTACAGAATGTGATAAGAAGTATGTATTTAAGAAGAACAGGTAAACAATAGCAAAGACAAATGTAGTATAAATGCAAACAAATCCATCATCAGATGTTGTTACATACATGCTTCTTTCTATACTGATAGTAAAAGAGAATCCACACATGCATATAATAATGTACTGTGTCAAGATGTTTCAGTTGGTGATGGACAACATGCATGATGGTGTTCACATATGGTTATAATATAGCTGAAAGACTTCTATCACGTAGTGATTCCCTAGTTGTTGTAATATTGAGTATTCAACCTATATTCTAGATTTGTATAGGCATACATGCTTGCACAACAACAAAAAGACCTAATGATGCATTTTACAGACTGTATTTCTACTTTTAAGTGATGCATGACTATAATTACAAAATTAAACTCATTTTAAGGTCTAGAAGGCAAGCATAGGTTGTGGCAGTTAATAATATTTCAGTAACTAAACAGAGAGAAATAATACCTTGATAATATGAATAGGGACTTTCAGAGATCCCACAATGATTCAGCATATAATATGACATAAAAATCACCAGAACTCAAACATGAGGTCTTTCATTCATTATTGCACTTCTGATTGAACACTTATTTTCTGCTTTTGAAAAAAAAGTGTTAGAAAAAAAGAAAAAAAGAGTTAGAAAAAAAATAGTTAGCAATCTTCACCCCAAGTGTTTCCTAAGGATCAAATGTATGAAATGTCCTACAATGTAGACTGTCATACAGTATGGTGTTTACAAATGTCATTATTTTGACAAAACTAAGTGAAAAGATATATGAGACTAAAGAAGAATGAGAAGGTTGATAAATCCTTGGTGAAGAAAGAGAAGAATGTAAACAAGATCACACAGATGGCATCCATATTGCTAATGGCTCCAGGTGTCTAAGTTGCTCGTTAACCAAGCCTGTATGCAATTTATCAACAATATTGTTGGGTTCCCTTCATCTAATTCTTTTTGCTACATCTATTAGTCTAAATTATCATGCAATTTCAGGCTTTATAAATCAGGCATACTTGAATCAGGTAAACATAATTGTCCATCTGGCTATGATTTGGAGCCAAAGAAAGAACTACACATGTGATGACCAGGTAGAGAGGTTCACATGGAAGGAACCACTGCCTAAAAGGGCTTGGCTCTCTATTTTCAGTGAACTGACATCCAAAATGATGTATTCTCAAATTTCATAGGAAACTTTTCTAAACAAACTCTCTATAGGTTGTTTCTGGTAAAGCTGCCATAAGTGTAAATATATATATATATATATATATATATATATTATAATAAATGTATAATTATTATTATATAATATGCAATATAATAATTATATATAATATGTTATAATATATAAATGAATGTTATTTACTCACAAAAGACCATCTATAGCATCAAAATTTGAAAAATTAATTCTACTATCAGTTGATCTTTAAAGAAAAAACTAGTTTTCTAGCTGGGTTCCATAAAATGCTAACTATATGATGGCCCTTAGCTATTTTCTTTCAGACTTACTGTCATAGTCAGCCACATGCTGCTGGGATGAATCTTCAAACCAGGCACAATTTGGGGGGAGGAAGTATTTATTGAATCTACAGATTGAGGGGAAGTTCTATAACAGTGAAAGAGGCTGGCCCTCTTTTACAGGTTCAAGCAGAGAGAAAAACCCATCACCAACAACACACACACAGAACAGGGAACAGGCAGGAAGAGCAGGGGGCCAAGGAAAGAATTTCTTATCCTTTATATAGGCTTAGGGTGGGGTCTTGCAACCCTATCCAAGACTTAATGGCTTCTTGAGTCTCTGCAATTTCCTTCCTGCACTGCCCATACAGGAAAGGATGTTTAATTCTAGCTTCTTTGAGCTTTTCTGCATCCTCCCCCCTACTGAGAGGCTGTCTTCCTGTAAACATCCTAAGAGACCTACCCAAGATAATTAAAAAGATCAAGTTGACAACAAAACCTAACCATCACACTTACCATCTGCCATTCTTATAATCCACTATGAAACACAAAGAACTACATTTTTCTTGAAACTTATTCCACAGACATCTGGCTATGTTGCACCAACAACAGATAGGGTAAGGTTTGGAAAACAAGGAAGCAAGAGGTCAAGGTACTTCTAGCTTTCTAATATGTCTAGTTCCATCTTTCCTGTAGTTAGGCTTTCCCAGTGTGAGATCCTTTACATGGACCCACATCTCTAGGTATGGCTACCATGCTTCTTCATATGTCTCCCTTCCATGATACCACCTTCCCTGTAGGGAGGTGACAGTGACCTTCTGAAGCAACTTCTACATTGATTCACAGACTCATGTTAGAATTATGAGGTTTTCTTTTATTTGTACAATAAATTCTTTATAAATCCTCCATCTAAACTACCTCATATAGGCGTTATGTTTATTGTTCATAAGAGTAAAAGGTATTTTAAATGCTAATGGTAAAAATAATAATCAACAAATATCTAAGAAGGTATAGCTTCATGAAAGTGTCCTGTATACAAGAATTTCTAGTCCTTAGTGTGCTAAAATATAGAGGGAGTGCCTAAGAGTAAAAATGTGTATGGGACTTCTAATGTATTATTCTGAAGAACTGGCTTACGTTTGATTTGTCTTGTTCTATTTTCATGGAATAACCACACATGCCTTATGAAAGTAGTGTCACACACAAAAAAGTAGAAAGCCGTTCATCAAAGTAAACTTCAGTCTGAAAGTACTGTGTATATAACACATGATGAATCACTTTTTTTTTTTACTTTTTATTCATGGTCATTGGACACATTCTGACCTATGTTAACCAGAAATAATTCTGAAAAATTAACGAAAGAGCATAGAAACACAGGTACACCAAAGTCATCTTCCTCACTTTAAAGTCCTTTGCAGTATTATGGTGGGCAAAGGAAAGTTATTTCATGCTGAAACACCTTTTGCAAATTTGGTAATTGAATCTAGTTTGTGGAGTTTGCACCCTGGAAATGCCACTGCATTTCATTTATAATCAAACCGACTGGGTTTGAAATGATTAAATGTGCCAGATTGAGGGAAAAAAGTCCAAATGGATTCACACAGAAATGTTATTAACTTGGAAATGGTTCAATGGGCATTTGGCATTTTCACATTGGTAGGTTTAATTTGTGGACTGAGAACAATGAGCTGGAGAGTTACAGAGCTCAGTATTTTTGCAACTTTAACATTTATGTTTGGCGTTTATGAACCTGAACTGAGAATTAATTAAATTTCTGCATTGTAGCTTTTAGGTTTTATATCATATACAACTTTCCTATATTCACATACTTCCTTTGTATAGTATCAATTTAAATATAAATCTTGTCATATAAGGATTTAGCTAAACAATAAGAAAAAAAAAAACAAGTGCAATGAGATATGGCCTTATAAAAATATCTCAAAATTCTATACTTAAGTGTTCTGAATAAAGTATTCAAGGTTTAAACACAAAAATACATCTTATATATGTAAATTATTATATGTTATTTAATGGTGAAGTAGATATTTCCATTAATGATAGGCAGCAGAACAAAAAAGAAAATGAAAAAAAACAAAAGTACATATCCAGAAAGAGTGAAGTCTATCAGATGGATTGCAATGACCCAAGAAAGAGAGAAAGAGAGAGAGAGAGAGAGAGAGAGAGAGAGAGAGAGAGAGAGAGAGAGAGAGAGATGAAGGGAGAAAGAAAGAAAGAAAGAAAGAAAGAAAGAAAGAAAGAAAGAAAGAAAGAAAGAAAGAAAAACTCAGTGAACCTACATCTAAAGACCTGACATGAAAAATAACTTAATCTGAATTCCCCATAATGACCATCAAAATGCATCATTTGGAGCCATGTACTCTATTCAATGAGGGAAAGTAGTTGATAGGAACCAAGAGTTTTGACCTTAGTTACCTACTCTTATACTACATAGATAAGTGGGTGGCTTTGACCTAATCACTCAACTCTATGCATCTGTTCCAGGAATATTTAGTATTCTCCTACTCTGTAATAATCAAATGACTAGGTTTGGAAGATTCACCAGAGGTTTATGCGAGAAAGGAGAGGGTGAGGGGGCACAGACTATAAGATAATAATCAAACATAAGAGAAATCTCAGAGTTCAAGCAGGTAAATGAAGTGGCCAGTCATTCTTTCCTACATTTTCTGGTTTTCCAGTTGAGAGGCTTGAATTCGGAATTCTAGATAAAGAGTGTGTCAGAGGTGCACATAAGAGGTGCACCTGTATGTAGAATGGTCCCCAGACTAGAACAGCTAGATCACAGTGGAAAAAGAAGGAGGGAGGCAAGACACAGATCATGCCAGGCTTTATAAACTGTTGGCAACACTTTTTCTCACTCACACAACTGGGAGTTTCAGAAAAATAAATTTTAAGTAGTTTTCTAGTCCTAATTGTCTCTTATCTGTGTGAATGAGAAAGAAAAAATTATTCTCGCAAATACACAGGAATTACAACAAGATAAATGAAGCAAAGCATAAAATTATGAATAGAGTGGGGACAAAAATAAATAATAAGAATTCACTTATGTCTATGATTTTGACTGACTTCAAAAGATAAGTCTATAGAGCTACTATACACATGCGCATACACACACACATATATATATGATTAGCAACTTAAACAAAACATATTTGCTATATTTTTCTTGGGATTTTTACATATGATATATTTTATAAATAAAATATGTTTGTTATAGCATATTCTAAACTATGGCTCACTTTGAGTCAATTACTAATTCAACTCCATTACCTAATATGCTACATAAAAATGAAATAGCTCACAACAAACATTGCAGCAACTCTCTTCTCATTATTTCCTTAAACACTCTCAACAGAATGCAGGTGTCTAGAATGTCCTTTTTTAATTGTTAGACATAAAATAAATAGCTTAGCTTTGGTCAGTGTAGTGACAGTGTGTCTCAGGGAACAGTAGTTGCCAAGAAGTGAGAATATAATATTGTGGAGGAGAATCCTCGCTCTGTTGCATTTACATAAAAGCTTCAGCCAATCATGTTGGGTCATTGAATTGAAACAAGGAGACAAGCTTTAGCATATCACCCCTTGATCATCCAATGGGTACAGTCTGTCAGTATGTAGGGATTGTAATTGAATGGCAAGATCCTTTCCACTGAAATCAATTTTCTGTGAAAGAATCTGTGAGATTTTAGCATCCAATAATCCTGGCAGCTGGAGAATGGTGATTTAGATCCCATACGTGACAGTTGGAAGGTTGGAAGGTATACCATGCTATCTACTAGACCTAGTTTCTAGAGGTGATAGACTATGTTAGAACTGAAGGAACAATTGTTGAGCAGGCCCTAGGAAAATTAGAACCTTGACTCTATCCAAGGATTTTTAAAACATCTAATTTATTTTATATTCTACAAATATGATATGCTGGGTGTAGTCATTTATTCAAAAATCTTTAATGTTGTTTTTCTGTTTATGTCTTCACAATAATACTTTTAGAGGGAAATTCCAGGAATGACAGATATTTCTAAATTTCTATAGTTTTCCTAGAATGTGATTGGGGAGTCTGTATCTCCTATAAAGACATGGGTTTGATCATGTGTATCATACAAGTGTAGACTCCTCCCCACCCTGGAATAGCAATGGCTCTATGGCTAGCTCAGTCATAGTTTTCCTTCTGAACACTGTCTGTTTCTCTTCTGCACAACTCTCTTTTGATCTAGTCTCAAACAAAGGTGAGTTTTGGACTAGACAAGTGATACAAATGCTATCACATTGCTCTGGATACAGATGCCAGGCCTGTGCTGAAGATTACTGAAGCAGGGATTGGGAATCTGGCAAGGATTGAGAAAAAAAAACAGAACCTTCAAAGCCATTTAGAATTTTTCTCCAAAAACATTTTCTCCTTTAGACTCTGCCTAATGTATTTGATTCTTCTACAAAGCTATATCTAAGCTTCGGTGACTTAAACAGATAAAACTCTATTTCCTAAAAAAAACAGATTTTGATCCCAGGGTAGAGTTTTCTCATCTAATTACTGAATCATCTAATAAAATATGAAACTACTTCTGGAGTTATTTCCCACTTTCTTGATTCCATTGTTCCAAATACATTTATCAGACATTTACTCTACTTCATTCCTTAGACTAAGCAGAAGACACACTCGAATTGCATATGGTCCCTGTCCTCAAAAAAGAAAAATCTTCAGGTTTAAGCAGAGGCCATTGGGTAGTTCACAATCATAGTGTTATATGCATGCAGATGTCATAAATTGCTA
Source organism: Zapus hudsonius (assembly GCA_004024765.1). Taxonomy (NCBI): domain Eukaryota; kingdom Metazoa; phylum Chordata; class Mammalia; order Rodentia; family Dipodidae; genus Zapus; species Zapus hudsonius. Next base: position 13,433 of record PVHP010027639.1, on the reverse strand, counting down.
AGAGAAAACACATAGAAACATAATCTATCTGGAGGATTAAAAAACACTTTGGAGAAAAAATTTTTCTGAATTATTTTCTCTGGAGGTGAAGTCATTGAGACAAAGGGAGAGAGGCGAGTACGAAAAGATATTAAATACCAGGCAAAGGTCTGTAGAAATTTCCAAGATGGAGGAAATAGGTTTGACTTTCTTGAAGACTCTCATGTTGCCACTGAGCATTAACTAGAGTTAGCTACAGTTAAGAGTACAGTGTAGAATTAGCAGAGAAGGTATGAAGGTGAGGAGTCCAAATGTGGCTGTCAGCCTGCAAAGATGAGGCTTCAGATGTACATATGTTGAATTTGGTGTTTATATGGAATCTTTTGAAGGTATTTTTATTGGGCATTTGAGCCATAAGTTTAGCTTTAGAGCCTAATGGGTGATACAAAAAGGACTGTGGACTTCATCAAGGAATGGTGAGCATTTGGGGGTCAGGGAAATATCCAGCAAGAGTTAACATAGCCAGCCTCAGACTGCAACAATGTTTAGAAAGGTCTTGTAAGTTTGGCTCTTTGCCACCGTCTGTAAACTTAACTTTTGAAACTTTTCTTCATAGTGTTTTTGTTTGTTTGTTTTGTGCTGGTGATGCTGTTTGTGAAATGTGTTAATGATGAGCACCTGTTTGTCTCTGTAAGCTCGGGGATTTGGATATTTTCTGGGCAGTCAACACCTCCATTAACAGCCTCCAAGAAGTGGCAGGTCAGTCTCAAAAGACTATGGCCACATGGTCCTTGCTGGAGGAAGAATGTGATAATTGGGACCTCTCAGGGGAAGAGGAAATCTGAGTAGTGATTCCTCTAGAATTCACCTGCATAGTCTTTCCTAACCAAGCTGTGGGCATAACCTCCTGCTGGGTTCCATAAAATATCCCAGCTCTGAAAACACCTATGTGCTTAGCTTAGAGTTTTTTCTAGTGAGTTATAGGTTGCATGGATTGGCTTAAGGGCCTTTATAGCACAAATGTGGGGAGGTCACAAGCAAATTTACTTAAAGAATAGGAGGGTCTGGGACCCATATTGTAGCAGGTCTGGAGTACCTGGAGGTGAAAGAGGTGTAGAAAGAATATAGATTTATCCTGTAAGAATGTAGACTTTTAACAAAGGAAGTTCTAAAATAAATCTGAGAGAAATATATCTTAGAAGGAGTACCAAAGTTGGAAAAGACATGAACATGTCTCTATGCTAAAGGGAAGAAAGAGAAACAAGATGAAAACGCTAACTATAAAAACCATTTAGCAGTGATTTTAGGAGTGGTCAGAGCCAAAAACAAAAAATAGCACATTTGCCTTCCCTTTAAAGACAAAATATGCGCTGAGATAAAAAAGAGTGAGAGAAGACATCAGAGTACAGGTATAGGCAATGTGGCAAGAAACAGGATTAGCTGATATGAGATTGTGGATGATGGTTTTTTCACTTTGCTTTTGTGCTTGTGTATTTATTAGCAAATTGAGGGGTTTGGAGATAGTAGTATTCAATTTAATCAAATAAATTGAATTTATTCACAGATTGAGGAGATGCATTAGTAAGTTATTTGAATTACTTATAGAATCCCCAATGGGATTTCTGGATTCAAAATAAATCTCTGAGTTGTTATGCATTTATTACAACTATTTATGCTAGCCATTCTCCAAGTAATGGATTGGATCTAAAATTTCAAAAAAAATTTCATAATGAGAAGATTTTAAAAGTCCAGAATTTAACTTTAAACAAGTGAATTAAAGACTGGGGATATACCTCAGTGGTAGAGCATCATGTGGCTCTCAACTGAATCCCTAATACTGCCAAAAATAATTAAACAAGTGAATTATTGCTTTAATTATACCATTTAGAAGATATTTTTGAAGCATCTACATGAATCTGTCTAGATATCCTATGTACATATGTAACTAATCCTTGCTGCCCTTTTTCTTAAAAGCATCTGTTACTGTACCTATATCATCTGGCTTTACTATTCTCTCCCTTCATGCCTCCCATCATCTTCCATTCACCACACTTTCACCATCAGAGACTCTAAGATTATTTTATAACCTGTAGTTTCAATTTGATTCCCTATATAACTTTGAGAAATACTATATTACTTTTATATAAACATATATAGATAAATAGATAGATGATAGATTGATAAATATTATGAGATATATTATTTGGCAATTCTTTGTCAACTCAATGATCTTTGTGCTTTCTTTCCTCAGCTTCTTTCTACCATGGTAATGAAAGAAAAATTTTAGAGGTAACTTTTTTTCTTCCTTACAAAATTATATATATATATATATATATATATATATATATATATATATATATATATATATATATATACTTTGTAAATATTCTGACCACACTATTCTCAGGTTATTACTTCTTCCATACCCCAGAAACAACATGGTAGTTTGGAACCTAGTTAGATCTCATCTACACATATTGAAAGGACATTCTAAGTAGCATGATTCAAAAATTTAAGGTACAGATTCTTTTTATATACTAAATCCACATGAAACCCTTAATTAATTGTTCATGATCTGAAAAATTCCTAATTCATTTCAAAAGAATGCACAGCTGCAAAATGGGGTAGTTTCACTTCTTCCTTTCCAACTTTTATCCCTTTTTGTCTTTCTCTCGTCTTATTGCTTGAACTAGGACTTTAAACACTATGTTGAAGACAGTGGTTAGTGGACACCCCTGTCATGTTCCTGATTTTAGTAGGAACTCCTTGAGTATTTCACCATTGAGTATGATATGGGCTTTATGAATTTTAGATATAGCCTTTATTATGTTGTGGTATAAGCCCTCTATGCTAAGTCTCTCCAGCATTTTGATCATGAAGTGATGTTGAATTTTGTCAAAGGCCTTCTCTGCATTGATTCAAATGACAATGTTGTTCTTGTGGTTAAAATTATTAATGTGGTGGATTATGTTAATTGATTTCTGTATGCTGAACCATCCATGCATCCCTGGGATGAAGCCTATCAGATCGAAATGGATAATACTTTTGATGTATTGTTGCATTTGGTTTGTGAGGATTTTGTTCAGTTTTTTTTTCTAAATTCATCAGGGATATTGGTCTATCATTTTCCTTTCTTGTTGCACTTTGTCGGGTTTTGATATTCAGGTGATGCTAGCTTCATAGAAGGAGTCTGGAAGTATTCCCTGTTCTCCAATTACACAGAAAAAGCTTCAGAAAGAGTAGTTTCAATTCTGTGATGAAGGTTTGGTCTGTTGATTGAAGAGACACAAGACGTACCAAAGACAAGACAGGCTTATATCAAAGCTCTTGATTACCAACCCCAGGTAAAAGATAAGACCCTATTGATGAAGATATCACAGACTGTTGCCACACAACATGAAGAGACCCTGATAGATCTAGAAAGGTAACCCAGATGGTATCCCAGATGGTAGACTATGTAGTGCTGGAAGGCATGACATGAGCTGCCAGGGGAAATTAGCCAATGATATTTGGAAAAAGCAGAGAACATTAATATATAACACTGACCATTGTTACAAGAATGCTGAGGACACTGCTACCCTACAGAGAACAGCAAACCAAGAAGTGCTCATCCATGCAGTAGGGTAGCTAAACTTAGGTGGGTAATGAATAGTTTGCAAATTGCCTAACAGATCCACTCAGTGGCAAAGAACACTAAAAGAACTGGGATCCAAAGCAAACTCAGGGAGACCAAGAACCCAGACTCCAAAGGGAAAAATCTCATGGGACCTACAGAGAGGCTACACACATTGGAATCTATCCAAATTAACAATGTTTGTCTAATTTACCTATATTGATCTCATTCTCCTTTGGAGAGTCTATTTATACTTTTCAGAAGACAGTGAGAACCATGGACAACTCATTATCACCAACAAACTTGGGATGATGGCTGACACCCAGGCAGAAGATGAACCACCCTCAATTTACCATATAGGGCCCAAGTGAAACCTTTGAGGAATTTGTGAAATTAGCAAAAGAACAAATTCCAAGCAAGTCAGACAACCTATGAAAGGGTAATGGAGACAGACGCCAAGGATACTCAACATAGTCCAAAGCAGAAATACAGAGACTCTTAAGTCCTCGACACTACAGCAGACATAAAACTCACACCCACCATGACTCAGGGAACTTCACAGAAAAACGGGGGCCAGAAAGATTGTAAGAGTCATGGTAAGGGGAAGTATCCAGAGACATGGCCTCTTCAACAATACCATACTTAGAAAAAAAATGGCTACTTCTTGCACAATTCATAACCCCATAACCTATGGACTGGTCCAGTAATCACACTGAGGAGGGAAATGGGGTGCCATGACAAGACTTGCTCATACAATATGCCTAATTATTAACAATAAAAATTTAAAATTTTAAAAAAGTATACACAGCTCTTACAGTGATTTACTCCTCTCAAATCATCACTATAACCCCTCATTCTGCAACTCATACATCACCCCCAGGATTTAGAATGCATAGGAAATCAGATCTCATAGCTTGAACTTCCATTAATACACACATGTTTTGCTTAGACTCAGGTTTCTTCATATCAGAAACTGATAAGCTTTCTGGAGAATTTCTCCTCATAAATAAGGCTCCCAATTATAAATACTATTTCTCCCAAGAATTCCTTGATTGATAAATGCTAAAATGATCATTTCCTGTTTTGTACTGTGACTGGATTAAGCAGAATCTTATTATGGTAGGCAATGCATCTAACTAATATGATAGTCCAAGTTTATCTCATCCTCTAGACCCTATGTTTGGTTAGTGTGTGTGAGTGTGTTTGTGTATGCTCATGTGTTTCTCAATGTCCCATGATTATTGATACTTAACATGTACTTGCAAAATAAGTGAGTGGATAACTAGATTAATAGCATTAATGTAATTTTTACTTAAGCAATATAGGTAAATTTGACAACTATTTTTACACAGTGTCAATAAAATAAGCATATTATTTCATTTTATAGAGAGGAAGTTATGATTATTATATTAAGAAAAATATAAATCAATTAAAAAATAAATGCTATTATTTTATTTTAGGCCTTATATGTAAAAGAAATAAAATTAATTAAGGTATACCTTTCTATGAGTACTTTGTTAAGAAAGACACTGAAGCCTCCAAAACAACATAGGTTACTGCTTCTGCTTTTTGCTGCTCACTAGAACTATTATAAGACCTTAGTGCTGAAGATGTCAATGCTTTCAGTAAAGGGCACAGAAAAATTACATCTGAATTGAGCTGGAATCTTCCTCCTGTTAGCTAGGTTTTATAGTACCAGAAGTTGCTATACAAAAGGCTGCCAGCGGAGAAAAAATTATCAACAGTTTTACTCAGCTGTGAACACTGTATCCTATACTACTGACCTATCAAGCAATATGTGTCCACTAGTACAATAGATGTATGATGTTCTTGGGTTTTTGATTGGATTTGAGGCCCTCTCCAGTGGGGAGAACTCATGCTTGGTACTGTAAAAACCTCTGTCTGGGGAGAAAGCCAGAAGTATTAAACTGCCTTCTAAATATTACATTTGTGCACACAGATGAATGCTGTTTTGAACTCTGGTCAGAGCACCTTCTTGTTCAGTGGCCACTGGTTATTACAGAGACCCATAATTGGTCAAAGTTTTGCTAAGAGGTGATATTTGAATGCTCATCCCTAGATGGGACACATGTATCACTCTCCAAGTCCTGAGGACTGTTATGGAAGAGATGACAGAAAGAAGGCAAGGCTAGAGGAAGGGGAAGTATTGCTTAATGCTATCTTTGGCAATTATGAACTCCTAGCAACTATGGCTAGTTGAACAAGACTGAGCTATTAACATTCTTTCATGGAAGGGGGTGAGGATCATGAGAACCTCCCCTTCCTGAGTAGCCAATGACAGTTGATGGTTGCTGAGGGAGGGGATATATTTTCTTTAGTAGTGTAGTTAATAGTAAATTATGCATGCTTTATTAATTACTCACACGTGCAAGTGAGCAGTGTTAATTTATTCATTGGGTTACCCCCCAAATTACAGACAAATAGGCTGAGGGAGAGAGTAAAGGAGAGGAGAGAAAGAGAGTAAAGAACATAGAATAGGAACCAAGTTTGAAAGAGAAAGGGGTTCAGTAAGAATCATAGGGGAATAAGGGAGCCTAATAGGGGATGAATATGAGCAAAATTATCACATACATGCATGAAATCTTCAAGTAAAAAATATTTATACTCACTGAAAAAAATGTAGAAACTAGGATAGTAATGAATTAGAATTTTCTTAATGAAATTAAATTATAATTTTAAATAACTGAAAGCTTATATTTGTGAGATTCTTTTGTGTGTCTCTGTGGTGTGTGTGCATATATGTAGAGGCTAGAGGTCAATGTTAGGTGTTTTCCTCAGTCGCTTTCATCATATTTCTAAGACAAGGTCTCTAGCTGAGCCTAGAACTTACAAGTTTTTTTGGACTACTAACCAGTGAGTTTCAGAGTTCCTCCTGTCCCTGTATCTCCAATGTCAGGATTGTAGGCCCACACCCCATGCTGGGATTTCACATAGGTACTGGGGATCCAAACACAGGTTCTTAAGCTTACACAGCAATTACTTTACTTACTGATCTATATCTGCAACCCATGTAATTCTTTTTTATTTTATTACATATTTTAAAAATATTTTTCATTTTATTTTGAAATGAGAGAAAGAAAGAGAGAGAGAGAGAGAAAGAGAAAGAGAGAAAGAGAGAATGTGCATGTCAGAGCCTTCTAGCCACTGCAAACTCCAGATACATGTGCCGCTGGGGAAATGAAGTACCTTAACTGGTGAGACATCTCTCTAGCCCTTAATTCTTTAAAAGTAGTCACAAATACTCTGCTCTTTTCACCTCAAGGGGAAATTATCCTTGTTATCTGATATGATATTTAATGAATGCGGAACATTTTAGTTTAGGGACCATCTCAAAATTTCATTTAATAAAAACCTGCTTATCAGTTTTCAATATGTTTTTATTAAACTGCAAAAGATTTTTTCTTCTAGTAGCCAAGTTACCAAAGGGGAAATTGAGAAGATACAGCTGTGAAGAACTTTTTTTATTTGCATTGTCAAACCTATATGCTAAAATTAATAAAGGAAATAATGACAATCTCTTAATTGCCATTATAGCATATAAGGTTAGCTTAAAATATTATCTCAAATCAAGAAAACTAGCATCAATTTTTAATGAGTCCAGAAAGTATTCTGAAAGGGAATATAACATGGTCTCCATCATATTTTTCTCTTTGAATAATAAAATATACGTATTCCTTTCAAACTCTACCACTTTTAGGAGTCTATCTATCGATAAGATTTAATTAACATTTTCATCAGTTCAAAAGTACATTTTTTAATATTTTAGCACTCAGGAGTGAAAATGCATAAAAAAATTGACTACATGCCAAACTCTAATTGACATAGCTTATTAAATTTTATTATGAAAGAAAATAATGGTGCATGAAGTCCACAATATGTGGGGGTCTTAGATCTTTCAAGACATAGGGTTAAGATGGAGTGTTAACTATTTTCTCTCTATCAAGACAAGCTGTAATAAAGGAACTAAAAATGTTCCCATTATTTCTTTTCCATTGTCACAGAATATATTTTATCTCTCCTAGACATACCAAGATGGATGATCAACCCAGAAAAGCCAAAATGTTCACAACCCTAGAAAATCTGACTAAACTGCTTACATTTGAATTTCTAATCACTATTGGCTAATGACTGCACTGCCATATATTTTGATACTTCAACATGCTATAAAAATCATTAAACCCAGAAAGAAGCCATCTGGATAATAAAATTATCATCCCCATCTCAAGCCCAGTCATCACAACTGCTTAGTACCCATAAACGCTTCAAGAGACATGTGTTGGGTGGAAATCAGGTTCCACCCGACTATCCTAAAGTCTTCCAGGAAAGAGCGCTCTTCTTTTCCTTTTAGACACACAATTTGATTCATTTACATAGCTTAAACTTAAAGAGCTTAGTTCAATTATTAGTTATAAGAAGATATAGATAATTGGTTTTTCCACATGTAAGACCATATCTTGTATAAATGTTGATAGTGTAATTCTTCCTTTTTATTTTTTATTTCTTAATATATCCTTAAATCTTATATACTTCCTATAATAAGTCATAGTGTCATTAAATAGTAATATTATTTGTGAGTTTTAATAAAGGCTTTTATCAAATTGAATAATTCCCTTTCCATTAATAGTTTGGTGTGTTGACTTTTTGGGTTTTTTTTCAATTTTTATTGACAATGTTTATGCATGCTAAAAATGCATGTATTTGAGCAGACCTTCTCATTACCTTTTTTTGACCCCTTTACCTGTCCCAGTTCTACTGAACTTCTTCTCAACTAGTTTCTCTTCTAGTATGGTATCTTTCTCTCTCTCTTCCTCTCTCTTATGCCTGTGTGTATGCATTGCACTGAGTTTAAATAGGGTTGAGTGAATATGTAACAGAACATCAGAACATGTATAAGCTATCAATAGCTCAGCTACAGCAAAAAAAAAAAAAGCCTCCCAAGCTCCTATCATTAACTGTCAATAACTGCTCAGAGAGTCTAGGGGCTTCATACTCTTCAAAACAGCCTCAAGAGTACTTTTCAGCACCATTGCAGCTACTCAGAAGGGAGGAAGCTTCCAGTTTAGCTCTAGATGAATTTATTTGTGTCCTGCCTCCAAGAAAGTGGTGAGAAAACGACTTTTTACCTTCAGACACTTGGTGCTGATGCTTTTCACACACCACAGAGAATGACACTCTGCCACTATACTTACTTGATAGACTTTGTGTCTTTGCGTTTGTAACTGTTCAATGCCTTCATTTCAGTTCAGAAACTTTCTTCTTCATTTTTTTCTTCCTTTATATCACCATGGCCTCTAGCCTCTAACACATCTCTGTGCTTTAAGTTCACTCAGGTTCAAGCTATGAATGTATACCAAAAATATGAATTCCGTGAAATGCAGTTTCTTCACTAATGCAATAAATTTGGATAGGACCCCTTTCTATCCACCAAAGCATAAATGCCTATGATTCTTCTTCTCAACATGTGTACTGGTATTAGTTCTTCATTTATTTTTTGAAAATTTCTTATTTATTTATTTATTTATTTGTAAGCAGAGAGAGAAAGAGAGAGAAAGGGAAACAGAGAGATGGAGGGAGAGGCAGGAATTGAGAGAGAAGAGAGAGAGAGAGAGAGAGAGAGAGAGAGAGAGAGAGAGAGAGAGAGAGAGAAGGAGAATGGTTGCACCAGGGCCTCCTGCCACTGACAATGAATTTCAGACACATGCACCATTTTGGGCATCTACATTTATATGGGTACTGGAGAATGGATCCCAGGTCCTCAGGTTTCACAAGCTAGTACAATTAACCACTGAGCAATCTCTCCAGCCCCTTCATTTACTTTTATGGTTATATTATAAAAATTTTCCCACACCAAGTGTCTCCATTTCCCCCTCTCTTATGCCTACTGAGTAACTTCTAAAAAACAGTATCCAATTTGCTGCTTAGAAACCTTCTGAAGTTTAATTCAGCACTTCTGATTCTACAGATATTAGAGCTTATTTGCATCTTTTACCATTAAAAATGTCACAAATATGTCTTAATATTTCAGAGTTTTCATAGAAAGAATTTCTAAGAATAAAAGGTATAAAAATTAATCTTAGTGGTTTGAAATTATATTCAAATTAAAAATACACCATTCATATTTATAAGCATGTAATGAGCTCTAATTCTGTTTCTATCAATAGCTTAATCATGAGCTGTAAAATGCTTTAAGGTTTCAATATTTATATTATTATTTACACAAACATAGATTACAATAAAAAATTAAATATAAAGACTGGACTGCTACAGTACTGGAGGGCCCCCAGTGGGTTGAGGACAGGGAGGAGGGAAATGGCAGTATCATCATAACACTTGCTCTTGCAATGTTTCTAATTATTGACAAAAATATGGAAAAAGAAGACATTGTTGCTATTCTATTCAGATCTTTTTACCTGAGTCTCCAGGCAAAATACTGAATTCTCAAGAAAAAAAGACAGGCAGAGAAAGAGAGGAAATACTCCTGTATCCAAAGTTCTGCTCCATTCAGGCTTTCAATATATCCAATGAGACTCACTCAAAATGGGAATGACATGCTTCTTATTCCCTCTACAGTTAAAATGTTAAATCCAAATGTCAACCAGATGCAGTCTCAGATACACAACCAAGGAATATGAACTAAACATCTAGGGCTTTTGTGGCCCAGTTCAGTTAACACACAAATTAACAACAGCTGGGATTAAGGGATTTTTCAAAATATGGAGTGGTGACACCCACTCCTCTAACACAGTTCACAGAATTTTAGTAAACCATGTTAAACCTTCTACGTGGTAAACAGAATTTTTTTTCCTATGATGAATCAGCATAAGATACAAAACGTAAGTAAAGGGATCTTATAACTGATATATCAAACCAAATAATTGTTCAGACACCATCAGAACCATAAAGCCCTCCCATGCACAGGGCTTTTTAGTGATTCATTCCAAAATACTCATTGATAGTTAAGATTTGGGAAATACTACATGAGCTGCATTAGGAGGGCTGTGTCTAGATTAAGAACGGAGGTAGAATCAAAAAGAAATATGCACATGTGTCTCTGCGGTGTATCTGGGAGAATGTATGTGCATTCATGTGTGAATGGGTACATATGTGTACAGATACACTTGTATGTCTGTGTATATGTGGAAGCCAGAATATAACTTTAGGTGTCATCCTCAGGGATGAAGTCTACCTACTTTGAGACAGAGTCTCTCATTAGCCTGAAGATCAATAATTAACTAATTTCATTTGTGTTTTTCAATATTGCTTTTCTTCTTAATGCTTACTCCCCCTAAAATAAATCTCATAGTTCAATGTTCTCTGAGTCCACATTCTCAATCCTTTGTGAAGTCATATGAGTAGGTCTTAAGCAAACATGACTTGTCCTTACAGGAGAGATCAGAACACATACCCTACTCAACTATTTTTCTCTAAATCTTAGTATCTCAGAAAATAAATATCTTACCTTGAAGGGGAATTCGGTAGCTAGTCAGAGAGGGGCCAAAGAGGGAACACTGTGTCTGCCTGCTTCAGCAGAACCAGAGATCAGCATTTGATCCAGCCCTTCCAACCAGCTCTCTTTCTTCTTACTCCTGAGCCAGTCCCTAACCCAGACCAATTAGCTCTCTGTCAGACTTACCTGAGCCTGACCACAATAATATTATGAATAGATCCTTACGAGGTAAGCAAGAACTCTTGTTGGCTTTCACCTCTACTGAACTTCCAGGTCCCAGTTCTGGTAAACCCTTTTCACTTCAGCCCTGCTAGGTTGAAATCAGGGGACAGGGGTACACGATGACACGCCTACTTTCACGTGAGGACATACCTCCCCCTGCCTTACACATCACAGGAGCTCTCTGTACTTCTCTTTTCTTCTCTAAATCTAATTTCATTTAAAGCACAGTTATTTTAGCCCATGGCCTCTCAGACCACGACTCTCTCTCACCCTCTCTGACTCCCTTGAACAAATGTCATAGTTTAAAAGCTATCTTTCTAAATCTGTTTTTTTCAATTCTTTGTTAAAAACAGATATGAACTCAGGGTTCTGAGTTTAAAGACTTTTCCTGAACCCCCCCCAAACCCTGTTCCAACCTCTTGCCAAAAATTAACTTTTTACTTTTCACTTTGCTTTTCTGTATTTCATCTATAGCTAATAGCAAAAACACTGAAAATGGTGTTCTTATGGTCTCTATATAATTTATTGCAAAAAATGCTAAGTGACCACAACTTATAAAAGTAGAGCCATAGACACAGAGTTTATTGGATGAATTGATCTGTAGGTACTGAGGAATTAAAGCAATGGTAATTTGGCAGATGGATGAGAACATTTTTGCCTTCATATCCCAGCCAGCAGGCAACATTAGCCTACAATAGCCTGAAATCACCAACTAGCAGATGCTGCATGAAACAATGAATTCTGAATGAGGGGTGATTTGGAGCTATGATGGAGCATGCACACTACTGATGAAGCCTAGAGTTGGATATGGAATAGGGAACATCATGGATGTATAAAACCGAGATGGAAATTTGAGGAGTTGTAAAGTTATAATTGTAATGGCTAATAAAGTATACCTTATTCCCTGCTTTAACCTTTCTTTCTAATAGCATATATATATATATATACACACACACACACACATATATATATATATATATATATATATATATATATATATATATATATATATATATATATATATATATATATATACATATAGGTCTCTTTAACACCAGACCTACAAAAAAGTAGCCAATTTCTCCATTTTCACATTGAATAGAATTTTACCTTATTGTTATTATAACGAAATGTACCACAAAATGTGTGGGCAAAAACATGTATGGAAACTGTCTAAATATGGATGTGAAAAACAAAACAGCCTTCGTGAAATCCTTTTGTCACTGAGGTGCTAAGAAATTGATTTACGCACCGAAAATATTTATTTTACTTCATGAAAATGAGCATGGACCTGTTTCACTGGAAACACTCCTGTGAAGTTTTCACAAAGTGAAACAATAAAGGAATACAGTGATACAAACTTTGTACATTTTAGGACATAGTTTATGATTTCCTTTGGGCCTGTTATCAGATATTAACGAGCTAAAATTTATTTCATGTGATAGTTTAAACTCGCAGCAGGTACGGTGCACTAAAAGTGAAGTTTCTTTCTGGATTTACTCTATTTTTCAGTCAGGACGGCTTACTTGTCAGTAGCTAGATAGTGCTCACTGAAGGAAAGTAGCACAAAGTTTGTTTTGAGTTCTATTTTCACTCTCCTGTACATGTTCTTTATTTTGCCCTTTAAATCCTGAACATTCCCCAAGGCCAAATTTTACTCTGAGTAGTGTGGATGGGAGAAGTAAAAAAAAAAAATTACTTTATAAAACTATCCTTCCATGTAGGATTATTTTCTGCATTACACACTAGTTTTAAAGACAATGAAGCAGGGGAGAGCACGGTTTCTCTGTATTGCTTTTTTTTTTTAATATATATTTATTGTCCATAATGAGTTACATTATTTAGTGGGCAAACCATGCGTTGTTATCCCGACTTCCCCAATTCCCCCCCTCCCCATCCCTGATCAGTTGTATATCCTCCTTCGTGGGCTGTCTGTATTAGTCCTTGTGGCCAGGTATCCTGTATATCTTAGTACTCATCCCGGTCTTCCTGGCCCAAGTGTGTTGTTACTGATGGGTGCCATGCCTCCGGACAGTCTCCCCCACCACGGCTCTCACAATCTTTCCGCCCCCTCTTCCGCTCAGTTCCCTGAGTCGTGGTGGGTGAGTAATAAGGCTGCTTTAATGTTGCGAGCTTAGAGGTCCTTGTGTC
>PVHP010027638.1:0-14556 GCA_004024765.1 Zapus hudsonius | reverse complement strand
GGGGGCTGCAGAAATGGCTTAGTGGTTAAGTTGATTTCTTGCCAGCCTGATAGCTCAGGTTCAAATGCCCAGTACCCATGTAAAGCCAGATGAATAAAGGGGCACATGCATCTGGAGTTTGTTTGCAATCGCAAGAGGCCCTGTTGTTTTCATTTTCTCTCTGTGGTCTCTCTGTGTCTCTCTGTGTCTCTCTCTGCCTCTCTGTCTCTCTGTCTCTGTCTATGTCTCTGTCTCTGTCTCTGTCTCTCTCTCTCTGCTTCCAAATACTACCATAAATGCTCCACCTCTTTACCACATCTTCCAGGGCCCACAAGAAATTGCAGAGGAAGCAGCTCATGTGTATCACTCCCACTACTAGTCTGACAACCAGCTCCATGGGAACAGCAGCAGACACTATGTTCAATCAAAACACATCAAAAGAAACCCAGAAGCTACAGAGAACTTATCACTAAATCAGACTGCTAACATTGCAGAAGTGAGGGCAGGAAAATTGCAAGAGCCACAGGATGGGTAGAAATATCCTAAGACACAGCCTCTTCCTACAGAGACTGACCAAGACCTTAATTACCCAATAGTGAACACCGATAACCCAACCAAAAGAGAGGGAATATAAGACTATAACCTTTGTGTTAGTCAATAGATAGATAGATAGATAGATAGATAGATAGATAGATAGATAGATAGATAGATAGATGAAAAAGGAAGGAAGGAAGGATAATATAAAACTGAAAGAAAAAAATAAACTGCTTTGGATTCAGCACTTATTATTTGAACTTGAAGAGCATGTATGTGTACATGTGTGCATATGTGTATATTTGTGTATATATGTGTACATATATGATTATAAAGGTGAATATGAGGATTGATTTTACATAAAGATACTAAGCATTCAAGTACTAAGATCTATGAGATTCTGGATACAATTTCTAGAAAATTTATTATTTATGAGCCAAATATAAATATGAGCATGTGTTTAGTACAGCGCTCTATAAGGGGGAGGGAAAAGGAGAGGGATAGAGAGACAGAGAGAGAGAGAATGAGAATGACCTTTCAAAATGACTCTGGAATGGGACCATGAGTTATTAACTTTAAAGAAACACCAGCCCAAAACCTGCCCAAATCTGGAGGCCATCTGTATAAGACAGCAGCATTGAAGACCAAGATGTCACTTAAAATGAAATGAGAAAGACAAGATGTCTAAATAAAAATAAAACATCTTGCACAGATAACAGAAATTAATGTGCTTCCACATCCAAAAATTAAACTGACACTAATCATGATAAGAGATAAATTCTCATCAGAGCCTCAAAACCCAAGAGGCATGTGAAACACATTTGCCAAAAGGGACTTAAGCAGCCACCATCATAATCTGCCAACAACTAGATCTATGAAGATTGAAAGTAAGTTCACTTCCCCTGTGATGAGAATTCCTAAGAGGCAATTTCTTCCCAAGTTAAGTAGTAATTTATGTTCATTAGTGGAAAAGTCCATTTGGCACAAAATAGCGATTGTGTCGTATTGTGAAAGCTAACTCCAAGAGCAAATTGGTGTTTATTTATGTCCTATCTCTCTTCCCAAGGGTCATGAAAGATGAGGTGTCAGCCATTGAAGGAAAAACTGCATTGTCCTCGTGCGGTCTTCTTCTATGTTGCAGTCAGACCCAAAGTCATTAAAATAGCTACAGAACAAGTTTGCAAAGCCAACAATCCATCAATGAACTCAGTTGAGCAAGAGAATATGGTAGCTATTTTAGTAACTCATTAACATGGTGGACTCAAATGACAAATAGAAAGCTATTCCTGCTGCAAAACCAATGTAAGGTTGAACCAATATGTCTATATTGCAGCCTGGGGCAATAGGGAAAGTGGCTGGGGTTATCACCATGTGTCACAATTGAAGAAGCAAATGAAGTGTAGTTAGAAGAAAGGATAGCAGCAAACAAACACAGATCTGTATTATCTCCTGCTCCAGATAAGACAGGAGGCATGGCATGTGGGCAAAGTGACTAAGCTAGTCTGGCCTCAGGGAACATTGAAAGTCCAAATAGACTGCACACACATGCACTAAAGATGGGAAGAATGTTCCAGTGGCCTATGAACTGGTAGAGGTACCATGTCCCCTAGTCTGTGGGGATAATGTCACTGCCCACACAGTAAAACCCTAGACATGCAGTGTTTTCCCCTGAGGGCAGAGGTTTGGTCAGAAGTATTTGAAGCCAATAGATGAATGCTTCCTTCCTCTTTTCTCATACTGGCTAGACAGTCCTGCAAAATGTTCCCATGGCTTCGCAGACAGCCATACCAAGTGAAGTAACCAGTTGCCATGGCAGCAGCCAATGGGATAAGCCTTTCTCAAATTGGAATTTGCATCTTCCTTCTTTGTGGAAGGAGTGAAAATCAGAAAATACTGCAGCTGAGTAGTCTATAGATAGGATAGTGGAATAAGTGTGGCTGCAGGCATAAATCATTATGCACAATGGAAAACTCATATAAGAACACATAAATGCACACATTCTCTCTCTCTTCTCTCTCTCTCTGACACACACACACACACACAATCAGAAAAGCATATAGCAATTCATTCCTGAAGTCAAAGAGAGAGGTCATTCCTTTGACAAAAATTAAACAAGGGGCTAGGCATATGGCTAGGCAGGTAAGAGTGTTTGTTTTGTGAGCATAACAACCTAAGTTAGCAAATAAAAGCCTGGCATAGATGCACTCCAGCACTGAGGGCGGAAGAGCTAGGAGGAGGGACTTCCTGCTCAGCCAGTCTAACTGAAAAAAAAACAAGAATCTCTAGATTCAGTAAAATAAAGCAGAAAAGTTATAGATGGGGACACATGTCTTCCACTGGTCTCCACACCTCTGCACACATCACACATACTATACACAAAAGAAAACAAAGATTAAACAAACAACTCAGAGAACTCCAACCAGTAGAGTTAGGATTGAAACTTTAGCATTGAATCACCTGCCAATTCTTGCTCATGAGGGGCTAGCTTATTGATCTATAGTTGAACTTCTGTGTGTATGTGTGTACATGTTCATGTGTATATCCATGTGCATGTACATGTGTGGAGGGGTGGAAACAGTCCTGAGCCTAGGTCCCAGGTCCTCATAAATTCTAGGCAAATGCTCTATGACTGAGCCAAAAGAGTAGGCACTGTTTCATATTTCACATTATTTACTAATATAATTTTCCATAATAATGAATCCACAAAATTTCTTATACTCCAATATGAGAATAAGTAAAGTAAGAATAGAATAAAAATAAATGTAAAAGAGATAATTTATAAATTCCTTATAAGCTCATTAAAAATATTTAATACAAAGGTATTAGATTATTTTTAATTACATGGTATATATTTTTAGAATATAAATAGAATCAATTAATAATATTGTTCACAGGCTTCCTGGTCAAAGAAGTGATTTAGTATACTTTTACATCTCGCATCTCTTAGGTGTTTTTAAATTGATATGAATGGATTGTTTAACAAATCCATGACAAATTCTTTAATGGTGCGACACTACTAATATATGTATAACAAAATTCTGGATCAAACTTTCTCAACCCCAGTACTCTTAACATTGGTGGCTATATAATTCTGTAATAAAGAGTGATAGCCATACATTGTCTATATTTACCAGTACACTGGTCTCCACCTTCTCAATGCGAGGAACACCCACCATGTCCCCAGGATGTATGCCCCAGGATGCCATCACCACTGGTTAAAATTTGCCACTCTAAATATAGAAAGCAAATGAGGGACTATCCAGTCACACAGCTGAGTCAGGAGACTACAGCTTACAACACACATACTGGTAACAACAGTGCAGAAGACAGTCTGTATGTCAGCACACTGAAGACAGTCTCCAATGAATGTCTCTGGAGAAACTGGAGGTCAGAGAAAAGGAAGGAGTAAAGAATCAAGATACTGTCCTTCAGAGAAATCTGCAGACAGAACTGAAGAATAAATGTATGTACATACACATTCACGTATGCATAGACATCTGCTCACTCTTTGTACTATCTCACCTACACACTCATACACACACACACACACACACACACACACACACACATCCCTATAAGGTCACTCTGTCAGACATGCACACACATCCATGGAATGCACATAAATAAGTTTGTAAGCAAACAATCCAAATGTCAAAGAGAAAAGTCATTTTGTGATGGGTCAGGCAGCTCCAGAGACACCCTCCCTTGAGTGGGTGGTGTCTATCTAGAGCTAAAATCTAGGTTCTAAAACTGATTGGTCAGATATGAACCAATCAGCTGCTCTCTGACTCAACTGGAGAAAACTTAAATTTCCTAGAAAAAAGCACTCTCTCCCCCACATGCCAGGCCAGCAGAAAGACTTCTGAATCTGCTGGCCTTAAGAAGGTAAGGCCTACCCCTCCACAGTTAATGGCTGGGGTGGGGAAAGGCGCCAGATTTTTTCCATCATGAACCTCTCCTTCTCATGATGGGAGCCATCTGTTATCTTTTCTTCTGCTGCTTGTTTAGCTTAATAGCATAAGTTCTGTTAAACTCTCTGACATGTGTTTTCCCCACACTTGTGGCTGGAGAACTCTGTAACTCCCCATGTTCTCTTAAATAATAAAGTCTCCCATTATACCTTACTATCTTGTTGTCTATGATTTTAATTATTTAACTTTATAGACAAGAATCTGGGTACTCTTAAAATTTTGGGGTGCATTAGAATTTTGCTGGGCATTATCTAAATTCTAACCCCCAACACACCCCGTAACAATTTCTCCAATAAAATGAAGACAACTTGGGGAGACACCCAACATTTGGGGAGAATATTGAAATTCTAGCACTGAATCACCTTCCAACCTAAATTGAATCTTGTCAGTCACCAAGTCCCCACCACCTGAAAAAACTCACAAAGCCTCTGCCTCTCTTCTACTCTACTGCCACCTCCTTTCTGTCACATTACAGCATAGGTAAGAAACACACAGTACTTACTGCCAAGTTTGGCTCATCAAAGTTAAGGACTAAGGAAAGAAGAAGGCAGATCAGAGCCAAATTGGAGATAAATAGGAGAAATAAGCTTTAAAAAATACACTTAGCATGCAGAGTCACACTGAAGAAGATAAAATTCCAAACCTTGCTAATAAGGAAAATACATGAATTTGGAGTACAAGAGAAAACTGATATATTAAAAACAGAGCTGCAAAAATGAGAAAATAGCTCCAAAGATGAAACTAAGTTATAAGGGGTTCTCACAAATAACAGAGAAAATAGAGGAGGAGGATTTCAAAGAAATAATATGAGAAAATTTCCCAGAATTGTACGCAGGGAAGCACCTCTCCATATCATAAGTTTAGAGTGTTGAAAAGAAATAAGAAAAGCAATCTTCACCCTGGCACATCCTTTAGAAATTCTAGAAGTGATAATCTAATATGACATGTTACAAGAAAGAAAATGTATAATATCTCAAAGTTTTAATGGAAGAAAAAATAAAACCACGGTTCTATGTAGTCACAATGTAAAAATGGAATAATGAAATTTTCAGAACAACATGAATGTAGACAGCATAATAACTATGCAATCATTCTAAAAAGGGACTTCACCATCACAAAATCTATCAGTAAACCAAAACGAAAAGGCTTTATGTTCCAAGAAATTATGGCAACCATGCATTACTTTTCTCATAGCTATGACAAAATATCTGACAGAATCAACTTAAGGGAGGGAAAGCTTATATTTGGCTGATGGTTTCAGAGAGATTTCAATCTATCCGGGTGGGCAAGAGATAGTAAAGGTAATGTTAATGGGAGCATGTGGCAGTAGCTTGTTCACATCATGAATGACCAGGAAGCAGAGAGAGCATACTGGAATCAGAGGCAAAGGCCCACTCCAAGTGAACTACTTCCATTAGCCAGGCTCCATCTCCTAATAGTGCCATGTCTCAGGACCAAATACTTAAAACACAAACCTGGGGGATATGGACATTTTATAATTGATATTTTAACTGGTTATTAAGTTAAGATACAAAATAATTAGTTTCATTATGACATATTCAGATATGTGCTATTGTATTTTGCTCATATTCCTTTATTGCCCTCCTCTTTCTTCCCCAGTCTCCCTTCTGCATATCATATAGTATACAGTTAAATCTAGAATCTGCAATTGAGCAAACATGCAATATTTTGTCTTTTTCCTTCCCATTACCCTCTCTGTGTCCCTTACCTTTTATACTCCTTCCTTCCCCCACATAGTCCTTCTTCAACTTTCATATAATGATAGATGATAGAAGAATGATGATGACAGATAGACAGACAGACAGACAGATAGATAGATAGGAAGGAGGAATTAAGTATATAAGAGAAAATATGCAATATTTATATTTCTGAGTCTGGCTAATTTTGCCAGATAATTATCTCCAATTCCTTTTATTTTCCTGTAAATGACATAATTTAATTATCATGGCTAAATAATATTCCATTTTACATATATACCATATTTTCTTATCTATTGTTCTGTTGATGGGCATCTATGCTGCTTCTTTACCTTGACTATTGTGATTAGTGTAGCAATAAACATGGATGTGCAAGTATCTCTGTGGTATATTCATTTAGATTCCTTCAACTATATTCCCATAAATAGTATACCTGGATCATATTGCAGTTCTTTTTTTACTTTTTGAGGAGCCTCCATAATGAGTTCCATAGTGGCTACACCAATTTACCTTCCTCTTCATAGATTCCAACAATAGAAATGGTCCCAACAATTGTGACTTCTGATTAAAGAGCAATATTTGAATGAAAGTAGGAAATTATGTGAGCTCTTTGAGAAACAAATGGGAAATCATTCTTACCACATAGAAAGGTTGAAGGCCATAGTAAGAACTGATAATAAAGTGAAGATAGGAGACATCAAGATGAAGAAACAGTAATGGAGACTCCTGGCAATTGCTCTGCTGCAAAGAGTCTAACTTGGGCCAGCCCTACCCTAAACTAAATTTTGCTTGTCAGAGGGATTGCTATTTTGCTATCAGACTGGTGTAGATTATGTAATTCCTATATTTAATTTTATCCAATGAAAGAGCTAAGGGATCAACATTGCCCATTTTCTCCCAACTTTATTCAGACCCTCTGAGCCTTGCTGCCTATGGCACAGTTTGTTGTTCAATTTACAGCATCTTTTGGGAAATTGCTATGAATGTAGTTTTCTGACCCTGTTCTACAACTACTACATCAGAAATTACATCTGTGGTAATTTGAATATATGTTCCCCAAAGGATTCAGGAGTTTTGTGACTGTCAGACCTCTTGGAAGAGGCAGCCACCTCCCCTTAAGGGGGAGGTATCTAGCTAGTTAGAGCTACAACCTAGGGGCTGATTGGTCAAAGATGAACCAATCAGCTGTCTCTCTGACTCAACTGGGGAAACTTAAATTCATTTCCCCATAGGAAGTCATTCTCTTCTTCCACGTGGCAATGGAGTAAAGAGACTGCTGATCCAGGCCTCAGGATGGTAAGGCTTTCCCCCACCCCAACTGATGGCCAGGGTGGGGGAAAGGTTCTAGGCTTTGTCTCTGGATAGACAGATCCCTAAGGAGACCCAGACCCAGGAAAACTTTATCTACAGCCTTTAAAGGGATCCTAGAGAGCTTTTCCACAGAGACATGACTTTAGACCCAAGAGAAGTCCATCCATTCCATTCATTGCTGAATAAAGAAATCCTTGTCTGAGCATGCTTCTGCCTGTTTCCTTAAAGGACCAAGAACCCAGGCACCAAGGGGAAACTCCCACTACCACAGATCAACAGAGAGGCTGCACCCATTAGAATCTCACCAAAGCAACAATGTTTGTCTCATTTAACCTATACTGATCCATTGAAGTTTCTGTTTGTACTTTTCAGAAGGCAGCAAGAACTATGGACAATCCAATTCAACCAACAAGACATGGGATGATGGCTGACATCCAGGCAGGATATGAACCACCCCTAACCTATCATATAGGGCCCAAATGAAACTTATGAAAAAAAAATGGTGAGATAAACAAGAGACCTACCTCCACTGCAAGTCAGATAACCCATGAAAGGACAATGGACACAGACAATGAGGATACCCAACACCATCCAAAGCAGAAGTCCAGAGACTCTTAAGATCTCAAAAATAAAGCAGACTTAAAACCCACCCACCATGACTCAGGGTTCTGAGTGGATGAGGGGGAGGAAAGATTGTAAGAGCCATAGTGGGGGAGAAGTATCCAGAGTAATTGCCCCCCTCAGCAACAACACATAAAGAAAAAAAAAACTGGTTACCTCTTGTATAATTTATACCCCATACCCCATTGACAGATTCAGTAAGCCCACCAGGAGGGCCCTCATCGGGTTGGGGCAAAGGAAGAGGGAAATGGAGGTAACATCACAAGATTAGCTCAACAATATATCTAATTATTGACAATAAATATGTTCAAAAATCTACCTTAAAATAAACCTTAATAAATGTGTGTTTTTTAATCCTCTGCAGCAGGGCATGGTGGCACAAGCCTTTAGTCCCAGCACTTGGAAGGCAGAGGTAGGAGGATGGCCATGAGTTCGGAGCCACACTGAAACTACACAGTAAATTCCAAGTCAGCCTGGGCTAGAGAAAGACCCTACCTTGAAAAACAAGCAAGCAAACAAACAAACAGCAAAAAAGCCTCTGCATTTGTTATGCATATAACAAGCTGGCTTTGGAAACATGAATGAATTCAGAAAACAATGAGGACAGTAAATAAAGTATATTATCAACTCACAAGAGGAAGCTGCATCTCAAACACATACTTCCAAAATGAGGAAAACTATTCTTATAGATATGGACTAAGTAATTTCCAAGCAGTAAATTCAGAAAGAATTTAGGATGAGCCTGTTGGGGGGGACTTCTAGGCTATGTTGTCTTATAAACAACTCATACCCCTTTAACACTTTGACCATATCATAAATGCTATGGTTTGAATGCTGAATATCCCCCAAAACTTATATGTTAAAGGCTTGGTCACAAGCTGATGCTATTGGAAGGTGCTATAATCTTTAAGAGATGGGGATTAAGTCAGAATCCTATGGAGAACAAAATTAAACAAGATTAAAGAGCAGTGGTGAGAGTGTACACCACTGTCTTGTTCCTGAATTGAGTCGGAACTCATTGAGAACGATTAGTGCTTTAGGAGTTTTGTAAATTACCTTTATTAAGTTGAGGTATAGGTCTTCGATGCCTATTCTTTCCAGAGCTTTTAACATGAAGTGGTGTTGAATTTTGTCAAGGGCCTTCTCCTTATCTATTGATATTACCATGTGGTTTTAGTGGTTGAGCCGATAAATGTGGTGGATTACATTTATCGACTTGCATATGTTGAACCATCCCTGCATCTCTGGAATGAAGCCAACTTGGTCAGGATGGATAATATTTTTGATGTAGCATTATATCCGGTTTCCTAGGACTTTGATCAGGATTTTTGCATCTAAGTTCATCAGAGATATGGGTCTGTAGTTGTCTTTTCTTATTGCATCCTTGCCTGGTTTGGGGATTAGGGCAATGGTATCTTCATAGAAGGTGTTTGGAAGC
Organism: Zapus hudsonius; assembly: GCA_004024765.1. Lineage (NCBI taxonomy): Eukaryota > Metazoa > Chordata > Mammalia > Rodentia > Dipodidae > Zapus > Zapus hudsonius. Next base: position 4,984 of record PVHP010027638.1, on the reverse strand, counting down.
CTTCCCTATTTTTCTATGCTTCTAACAAGCTTCAGAAAGAGTGGTTTCAGCTCTGTGATGAATCCTTGGTAGAATTCAGCTGAGAAACCATCTGGTCCTGGGCTTTTTCCTTTTGGGAAGGTTTTTGATTCCATCTTCAATCTCTCTGGATGTGATAGGTTTATTTAGTGCTTTTATCTACTCTGGTTTAAGCTTTGGCAGTTGATAGGTGTCCAAAAACTTATCCATTTCTTCCAGGTTCTCTACTTTTGTGGAGTAGAGGTTTTGGAAGTATGACCAGATGATACTTCCAATGACTTCAGGATCTGTTGTGATCTCACCCTTGTCCTTTCTTATTTTGTTTATTTGGGCTTTTCAGTTTTTTGTTAGATTAGATTGGCCAGGGGTTTGCCAATCTTATTAACTTTTTCAAAGAACCAACTCTTTTTTTAATATTTTATTTATTCATTTTCAAGCAGAGAGATACAGAGAGAAAGAGAGAGAGAGAGAGAGAGAGAGAGAGAGAGAGAGCACCAGAGCCACCACCTTGTGGGTCTGGCTTATGTGGGTCCTGGGGAATTGAACCTGGGTCCTTAGGCACTGGAGGCAAGTGCTTTAACATCTGAGCCATGTCTCCAGCCCAGAACCAACTCTTTGATTTATCTATTTTTTAATGACTTTCTTTATTTCCAATTCATTAATCTCAGCACTGATTTTAATTATTTCCTTTTGTCTTGAGCTCTTCAGGTTAGCTTTTTTCATCTGTTCCAATGATCTTAGGTGGGTGGTTAGGTCATTGACTTGAGACCTCTCTGTCTTTTATATGAAGGCATTTAGCACCCCCCTTAGGACTGCCTTCATTGTGTCCCACAAGTTCTGATAACATGTGCTATCATTATCATTTATTCCTAGGAAATTCTGAATTTCCTGTTTTATTTCTTGGATGACCCAATCATTTCTTTTAGGAGAGAACTGTTCAGGGGCCAGTACTTTGTGTATTTTCTGGGTCCTGTTCCATTGTTAATTTCTACCTTTAATGCATTGTGGTCTGATATGATGCAAGGAACTACATCAAGCTTCCTGAATTTGTTTAGGGATGATTTATGACCTAGGATGTGATCAATTTTAGAGAAAGTCCCATGCGCTGCTGAGAAGAATTTATATTCTTTGTCTTTAGGGTGGAACGTTCTGTAAACATCTGTTATCCCCAGCTGGTCAATGGTGTTATTGACCTCCATTATGTCCCTGCTGATTTCTGTTTGGTTGATCTGTCTAGAGATGATAGATATGTATTAAAGTCTCCTACTGTGATGGAATTAAGTCTATTTCTATTTTTCTTTTATTTTTGAGTAGGGTTTCCTTTGTGAACTGTGTTGTACCCACATTTGGTGTGTATATGTTAATGATGGTGATATCTTCCTGTTGGATCCTTCCTTTGATGAGTAAGATGTGTCCATCATTATCCTTTTTAATTGTTTTTGGTGGAAAGTCTATTTTGTCAAAGATTAATGTAGCCACACTCACTTGCTTTTTACTTCCACATGCCTGATAAACTGTTTTCCATCCTTTTACTCTAAAAAGATTGCTATCTTTAGAGGTAAAGTGTGTTTCTTAGAGGCAGCAGATGGAAGGGTCCAATTTTCTGATCCACCCTTCAAGTCTGTGTCTTTTTATATGGGAGTTAAGTCCATTTATATTCAGAGATATAACTGTGAGGTTTGCTTTAAGCCCTGCCATGATGAAGGGTTAGTGGAGTTTGGTGTCTGCGCTGCTGTTATTAGCACACTGACTGTGATTGTCATGCCTGATCTCTGGTACTCTTCTGAGGTAGATTTATTGTTTATTCTGTGTGGGCTATATCCTGTAGGATCTTCTGTATTATTGGCTTGTGTTCAAATAGTCGTAGAGCTGATTTACTTCATGGAACACTTTCAATTCTCCATCTATTATGAGGGCTAGCTTTGCTGGGTAGAGTAGTCTAGGTTGAAAGCCATACTTCTTTAGGCCCTGAAAATCATTATTCCAAGCCCTTCTGGCTTTCATGGTTTCTAATGAGAAGTCTGAGGTAAGTCTGATGGCTTTTCCTTTATAAGTTATGGTTTGCTTTCCTCTAGCAGCTTTGAGTATTTTCTCTTTGCTTTCTATATTAGGCATCTTGATTAAGATGTGTCTTGGAGAAGTCCTCTTCATGTCCTGTCTGTTTGGAGTCCTCTGGGCCCCTTGAATGTTGAGTGGACTTTCTCTTGTTAGATAAGGGAAGTTTTCTTGAATAATTCTGTTGAAAATATTTCCTATACCCTTAGCCTGGACTTCTTCTCCCTCTGGGATCCCCATGATTCTAATATTGGGACTCGTTATAGTATCCCAAAGATCCCTCAAATTTTGCTCACTTGATTTCTTGAATTTATTGAAACCTATGACATCCGTATTAATTCCTTCTGTCTTGTTCTCTAGGTCTGAGAGTCTGTCCTCCAGATTGTCGACTCTGGGACTGATTGATTCAAGGGAGGTTTTTAACAACTCCATTTCATTTTTGGTTTCTGCTATAATTTTGTTTATGGTCTCCAATTCTTCGGTGAGGTTCAATTTCCAATCTATTTTTGTTTTTGCTAGGGATTCCTAAAACTCATTTTTAAGTTTTCTTAAGTCCTCATCAAATTTAATCAATTGATTGTCTAGCGCTTCCTGTAGTTGGTTCACCTTCAATTCACTTAAAGTGTTTCTGAATTCATTCATATATCTCTCCATTAAATTCAGTCTGGAGTCTATGCTTGAGTTGGTGAGTTTCATCTCATTCATGTCTTTTTTTGTAGTTTCCTTATTAGCCATTAACTGCTTCATGTTTGCATTGCAGTTGTGGTCAGCAGTCATATTATTCTCTCTTTGTGATTGTTTATTTGTTGTCTCCACTTCCTTGTCACTTTCCTCTTCCATAATCTGACTAGAAGCCCTGAGTTGGGGAGTTCCATCTTTAATTTCTGCAGGTTTTTTTCATTGGTTTCTGCCCATGTCCAGTTAGGGGAGTGGGACTCAGGCACCCTGGGGAGTGCTATTCAGCTCACTTTGCTTCCAGTGGAATGATCACCAGGTTTGATCTTAGACTGAGGTCTTTCCTGTTAGGGTGTTCTGTTCCCAGAGAGGCTTAGATCTTTACCTGTCTGGATTTCTCTGTATGTGACTGTTTAGTCTTAGAGCTACCTCATAGACCCCTGTCCCCAATTGGTATGCTGCAGTAGAAACAGCCCCAGCACCCCAAAGTATAGAGCCCAGTGTTTTCCCACCTGACTTCAGCAAAGAAAAGAGAAAAAAAATTTTAAAATGAGAGTTCAATGAATGTTCACCAGCCTGTAATAAGCAGGTCTGCCACTAGGGGCAGTGCCTCTCACCTTCCCTTCACTTATTTCGTGATGGTTCAAACTGCTTCCAAGCACAGCTCCCTTCCCTCTGAATGCCTCTGATCTTCCCCTCCCCCACTTATTTTCAGAGCTCCTCTGATATTGTCTGCACCCCCTAAGGTCCCCTTCCCAGACTTTATAAATGTTTTGACCTGGGAAGAATCTGACCTCTGATACCCGCCTGGACCACCAGTGACCTCCTGGTAGTGGTGCGTGATTCCTGGTGCCCGCTGAACCTGCCTGTGCCCTCATGGAAGGGCCTCTTCTCTCCCAGCACTGGAAGAGGTTCCCAGGTATCTGCCAGATGCCTGGCCCTGCCCGGCAGCTGCGGTCCGGAGTGGGCTTCCTGAACCGGGCTAGGTCCCTTTGCTCAAGAAGCATGTCTGCCGGTTTATGTGGGGGTTCCTGGGGAGACGTGCACCCTGGAATCGGGTGCTGGAGGGAGGGGGCCCCTGGAGGGTAAGGTGGTCAGCCAGCAAGGGCTTGGGCAGCAGCTGGGGGGAGACAATGGGTGATGGTGGGAGCTTGGGGTTGGGAAGGGTGGCTCTGCGTTCCAATGCGGAGCAGATAGCTGCTGGGGAACCCTGTCTGGGCTGATGCAGGAGCTGGGGAGAGGGTAGTCTTGGGCTCAGGTCCAGCTGGGGTCCGGGGTTTGGATCACAGCTGGAAAATCAAACCTTTACGGAGAGAGTCCTGGCGACACTGCTACTCATTTGCCATCTTGCTCCGCCTCCTTATTCTTTCTAAATTTCCTGTAGAAGGAAGTCCCTTAGAGGCAGGAATGATACTTAAGATATTTAATCCAGGGTAGCAACCATCAGGTGGAATTCCAGTTAGGTTTTTAATGTTTCCAGCTATGCAAAGTTCTAATGTTTTGGTTGCTGGTTTTTTTGATGATGCAGGAAAGAAGTGGGGTGATGGGAGTAAATACATGTAAGAGCTAAAAGCAGCAATTATTACCAACTCAGTCTGAGGTATTTTAATTTTTTAGCAAGCCAGAAGCTTACGAGTAGAAGCATCAAGTGTTCTTAGAGGTCATCAAAACATTCACCTTTCAAGATGATTCTTCAATATCTAAGATGATGTCCTGGCTTCAAGAATGATATGAAATCCAGGTGACATGTGCCATGCCTATAATCCAGCACCCAAGAGTCTGGAGCAAGAGGATAATGAATTTGAGGAAAGACTAGGTTCTATAGCAAGACTCAGTCTCAAACCATTCCCCTCAAAAAGTGGCAAGAATGATTTCATTTATTCTGGATAAAAGAAAAATCCATTCAATTGTGTTGCGTCCAAGCTCGACCAGCAAGAAAGGACACGACCACGAGTTCTTCTCCGCAGCAATTTATTCAAGAAACCTTGCAAGTTACAATATTACTAGTTACTTCTTCATTCTTCTTTTTCTTCTCCTATCTTCTCTTTTCCTCCCGCGCTCAGGATGTGCAGGAATTTTTAAGTCAAACTACAGCCTATCAGCATTACATACGTATACATTCACAATTGGTCCATATACACGGAAGCATGCCAGGCATTAAGCCATTTCCATACAAGGAGATAATAAATTCTCTGGAAATGCACACCACGTGGAGGTAAAGAACAGAGGCCAGCGC
>PVHP010027637.1:0-23661 GCA_004024765.1 Zapus hudsonius | reverse complement strand
AGGACCTTAGGCACTGGAGGCAAGCGCCTTAACCGCTGAGCAATCTCTCCAGCCCAAGTTCTTTTGATACTGGATTACTTTTTTTCTACTATTTGATAAGGAGTTAAGTCAACTTTGTGTAATTTCTGTTCATTCTTTGAAAGATGGGTAACTGAGTTTTGTAAAAGATACATGTTGGATGACAGTGCTTCCATAAAAGCCCAATACACGTGCTGGGCTTGAACTATGGACTGAGAAACTGATTATTCTCCTGTTTCTCCGAGTTAATTACCTCCATCTTATTCTTTATCTCAGCTAATAGATGGATACGTGCTGCATAAAAAAACATACAACCAGTCTCTGATTCAGGAATGAGCTCCCCTGAACCCAGACCCAAAACAGGTTTTGGGGTCAATGCATGTCTCCTAGTATTTCCTCATAAATAAGACTGGCCCTCTGGTAAATAATAAATATCAAGGAAACACAGCACAGGAGAACAACTAAGCTATATCTTCTTTCATGTTTACTAAAGTTCATGGTTAAATGCATAGATTGAGTCAAAAAGAGAAACAAAATGTTTTCCCCTCTATGGCTCTATGGTTAGAGACATTTGCTACTGTAAATGCTACATGTTTCCTACTTTGCTTACAAATAAAAAGAAAAAGGGGAGATATAAGTTCCTCTCTTCTGATCTCACTATAATCACTTCTGTCAGAAAAAGTTGTAATCAGCAAGAAAACATTAATATGAGTAAACAGAGTCAATATATTTGATCAGGTTATGAACTACTTAAAACAACCATTAGGCTTGACTAGAATGTATATCAGAATAAAAACAGATATTTCCATGGAGCTGTTCTTAAGGAAGTCCGATGATTAAGTTATTAAAACATCTGATATTTACTTTTTTCTCTTTTAAGCTAAGTTCTTACTAGGCACTCTATATAATAATGTTGATAAAAGAAAAATGCAAATGCTAGAGGTTATAATATGATTAATAAGAAGGAATAATTTTAGTGAAACTCTTTATAAAGAATAATAAAGAATGGCATTGTTAAAAGAAGAGAAATTGATTAAATGGAATTTCTCTCATTAAAGGATTGAGAGAAATATAGAAATAACTGTAGGAGGACATTGAAAGGATGAGAGAATGTTATTGATTAAGTGATAAAAGAAGGTGGTGAGAAAAGATATATGGTTTTAGTTTCCTTTTAAAGAAAAATTAGTAAATATAAAAATAAGATTTTTCTCTGTATGACATCCTTAATCCCAGTACTTTTAAACAGACAGGATTTACTAAATATGATAGGCCATGCCCTTGATCCTGGAGTTAAAGTAATAGAATCTTAGATTCCCTTTAAGTATATGTATATATACTTAAATATATACTGTAATTCCAAATATATATGTAATATATATATATATACTGTAATACACACACACGCACACACACACACTATATATATATGTATATATATACATACATATATATATATATATATATATATATATATATATATATATATATATATATATATACTGTAATTCCAAATCCACTCTCAAACACTCACAGACCAAAGTGGACCTACAAGCCAGACTCCCACAGAGGGCGAAAGAAAATGGGGTCCCAGAATACCTCCCCAGATGAGTGTTAGACAAATAAGATTATATGCTTAAGTCTCTACACTTAGGTCTAATCATAGCCTCTGCTACTCTCCCAGGACTTGATGTGAGACATGTGATGGAGATCTGGGAGGAGTCAGGTGAAACCTCAAGCTTGGAGACTGGCCCCTTAGAGTATGGCACAGACCCCTAGGTGGGCTCTCCTTGCTCCTGGAGACACATAGAATGTGCTATGTGGTTCCTTTGATTTAGGAAAAAGTCAGAAATTTGGGGTCTAGGCTCCTGTATGGAGGAAAACCCCAAATTTATTTTTCCCCATCTGGTTCTGGAGGGATGCCCCCCCTTCACATGGAAGATGTGAGACAGAATTGGGCAAAATCTAACTCTATTCTCCCACAATTTTATATGCCATATAGACAGAGTGAACAAAAACTGCCCATTGCCTTTCTCCAAAGGCTCAAGACAGAGAACCACACTAACATACATTATAAAAAGTTACAAAAATTGGTGGCTGAACCAAACAAGAGCTTAAAACAACTGCTCCAAAGTACAACTTCTGTTTATTTTAATTGGAAAGTCAAAAGAGAAGAAAAGGGTACAAGAGGAAACAGAAGGGAGATAAAGGAAAAAGTAGACATCACCAACAACAAAAAAAAAAAAAAGGTCACTTAGGGAAGGGCCCCTTCGAAAAAGGACACCTCCTAGGGCTGCTTTTTTGTGGACATAGGGGGACATGTTTATAAAAGCACTCACAAAAGAAAAAAACTTTGCCAAACGCTCCTAAAACCCAAAACCTTAGATGCTAAGGTTTTAACTATTGGGGAAAAAAAGAAAACAACTGAGTTTTATGGTTAAGGTTGCTCATTAACAGCTCACTAATACTACTTTGTTCATGGTTTAAAGGATATAAAAAGTGGCTTTTTAAAGGACTCATCCAAGTTATCCATGTTTCTTTATTTCCTAAGGTGTTGATTATTAGGGAAACAGTATATTTTTAAGCTAAAGGTTCACTTAGAGTGTTTAATTTTCTAAGATATGGTTCTCATACATAGAGGCATTGTGGTTTTACAAATGACTTTTTATTTGTTCATGCTGATTCTATCAAATGGTCATCATTCAGCTTATGTAAATTTAAATTATTTAATTTCAGTCTTTGTGGCTTTTATTCTCCTGTTAAGTAAAATATGTTGAGATAACTTTCTTTTAAGTTTTATCAAATATGTCATGGGTAAAACATAAAATTGCTTTAGGTTAATAAGGATTTCTACTGTACATTAGATTAATTATTATCCAATATTAAGCTAACAACATTGGTTGTCTTCTCTTTCAAAAGAGATTCATCAAGGGTTATATTAGAACTCAGCTGTTTTAGTTCAACAATGACCAGGCACTGCTCTATTGTGGGTAATCACATGGTCTCAATCTGGATTTTATTTTAAAAAATTATCTTAATTTGTATATCTCTGGTTTATTACTTCTAAATAAATTATCTCTTAAGATATATTCCCTGCTTCAGGGTACAATTTGAAACTCACACAATGATCTTGATCTGAGAAAAATGATTTCAGGTTCTACAATTGTGTTTCTAACCTTTCCTGGGTAATTAATATGTTCTCAAACACAGATATCATCACTTTATGCTGCTTTATTCATCTGCTCCTGATGACTTACATGTTAGATCAATTTGTTTGGATTGGTTGATAAAAATAATGTTTTCAGGACTGATAATATGTTTCTGTCTTCAGGCACACGTCACTGGTATGAATTTCCAAACCTGGCACAGTTTGGGAGGAATATTGAAATAACAGATCCAGGTGAAGTTGTAGAAAAGCCTGGCCCTATTTGAGAGATCCAAGGAGTGAAAGAGACCCAGCACCAGCACCTCCAAAAGCCAGCTCTAACTACTAAGCAGCACGACCTCCTGACTTCAGCTCTTTGCATATGTATAGCTGGAATTTCACATCCACCCCAGAATTACTTTAGAGCTGGAGCTTAAGATCTGGCCAAGGTGACACTTCCTCTAGCCAGGCAGCTGGAAAAAAAAAAAACAAAACAAAACAAAACAAAAAAAAAACCAAAAAAAAAACTTTTACACTTTTGAATCTATTGGGGGACATTCAAAATACCACCTTCTTTTTTTTTTCTCTATTGTCCATATTTATATACATTGAATTGGTCAATAATGAGTCGGTATCCCCATTTCCCAATTTCCCTCTTCCCTATCCCCAGTTGGTTGGATATCCTTCTCCATGGGCAGTCTGGATCAGTCCATGGGGTAGGGGATTACGAAGAGCCTAGGGGTCAACTTTGATTAAATATTGGCTGCCTGCTTGGTCTTAAAACACTTAGAGAAAAAGTATAACCCAGCATAGAGAAATACTTCAGGAACAAGGCACAAACAAAAGTCTGCTCTTCCTCTCACCACAAAGCATGCCTCACTTTCTATCCGTGTTGTTGGTTGGTGTTTCATTCTACCTGTCTCTTCACAGGATGGAAACTCACGCCTTTCCTGGGCCCAAGAATATGCTCAGGATAGTAATCAAACTAAGTGTTGGGCTCTTTTCCACCTCCAGCATATCTGGACTTCTATGATGGGTATCTCATCTCCAAAGAGATGGCTGGAACCAATTACAAATATATTTTAACCAAGAAAGTTTTCCTACTCTAACCCAGGTTACTAAATGGGATGTTTCCCACTGGCCCATCAAATTTCCAGGGGCAAACAAGGGCCCAGAAAGAGCTTCTCAAAGGAGGAGACTGACAAGGTCCTAAAGAGGTATATTGATCCCCTCTCTAATAGCTCAACGTTCATAAGAGAAAATAATCATCTATACCAGGATGGTTATTTCCAAATTTGGAATGCAATTATGTGGATGACCCCAACCAAGGCTCACTTGAGCCAAATTGCTCTCTTATAATGGGAACAACTATGCCACACACACTAACAGTATCCTAATAATGTTTACTATCTAGAATGGGTTCCCAAAGACTTTTGCCAAAATGTCATAACCCTCAAACCATCAGACTGGTTTGCTACTGACTGCAATCTGAGGCCAAATGTATGCTGGGCAGCTCCCAAAGGCACTCAATGGTCTTGTGATAGCAATCTCTGGCCCTGGCTTCCCCCAGTAGATTGAAAGCTGTACACTGGGATTTCCCTAGATACAGGGATGGCAAGTAAAAACAAAACACCCATCTAATTTGTCAGTTTTAAAACACAGATGGACAAGGAGCATTTTCCAATGGTATGATCATTTACTCTCAATTTTTATTACATCCACTGGATTAAAAGATGTAATCTGACACATCAGAACTCTCACTGGATATTCTCAAGAAGCTTTAAATGATACAGCTGAAAAAATTTCCCTTCTTAATTCTTAAACTCAAATTATAAAAAAGACAATCACACAAAATCACAAGGCTCTAGACTCCCTAATAGCTGCCCAAGGTGACAAATGAGCCATTATTCAAGGTGAACACTGCATATACATACCTGATAACTCTGCTAATGTTTCCTCCACTTTAGAAGACTAACATAAATAGATTCAGACCATGTTGGATGCTATGGTGCCATTTGGTGAAATTCTGGGAGTGGATCTCAAGATTTTCACGGTGGAAGAAGATCATGCCCATCATAATCTTTGTAATTATTTTACTAATTTTTGGACTATGTATACTAGTCTGTGGTTTTAACTTTATTTCTTCTCGCTTACAGGCTGTTCACAGCCAGATGGTTGTACAACAATCCAACACCATCTACACTGGACCACTCAAACACCCTAGAAAATGGAGCATTCCCCACTTTCAGAGGGGCTACTCACTCCTCCCACCTCACAATGTTAGGCAGGACAAATTCCAGACAATGTAGTGTGTGACTGACATGTCTCTCTTGAGGCCTTTAGATGGAGATCCTCCTCTCTGAGAGAGAGAGAGAGAGAGAGAGAGAGAGAGAGAGAGAGAGAGAGAGAGAGAGAGAGAGAGAGAGACTCTCCAACTGCCATAATTTCATGTCTCATTCAACAGGAAGCAGTTAAGATCAAACATCTGTCATCCTAATTTCCCTAAGAGCACTTGGGGTATCTTCAAGAGAGGGGGAAAATGTGAGAAATCAGAAGGTAGACACTCTAGGCAGGAGTAGGCCCTGCCCTGGATGACCTCATACTAACTTTCACACTCCTCCATAGCTCCTCCCTAGTAGGGGCTTTGCCCTCCTCTAGCATTATTTTTCAAAGCTAGGCCAGAGCTGAGTGAAATGCTCATTTTTCTGCTTGGCTCAGGATGCACATGTGTTTGAGTTAATGAGTGTCCTTTCTCCCCTGTCTTGTCTCTAGCAAGAGTGGAGGGAAAGAGCAAATAACTTTATTATGGGATTTACTAATTAATTTTTCCATAGAAGCATGGTAAAGAGATCTTTTATTTTCTTTCCTTTTTGATGATTTTTTATGGACTTATCTGCTATGTGGTGATGGGTTACCTCTCTTTTTATTCCACTCACTTCTCCTTTATCTTTACTCTGATAAATGAATGTGTGTGATACTTTACTCTCTCCATCTGTGTTGTCACGTCCTTGGTTTGCTTATATGAATGCAGGTAGGGTTGTGGAGTGGAAGCCCAATTTTGGCTATCCACTCCCACTTTAGCCCCGTTTCACCATTTCCAATTTCTACTGTGCCTTTCAGTACAGTCTGCATAAACCCACCACTGTTGGGTTAAGAGAGAGTCAGCCATGGGTCCCTGGCTCCTGTGATCCTGTCTCACTGGCCAGCAGGAGACAGGCTTCATGGGGAAAGGTGAACTCGTACAGTCTGAGACTCACACACTGGAGGCTTGGAGATGTGTCCAAGCAAATCTCAAAACTTTATTTCAGCATATATACAATCCAGGGATGCATTGCATAGTCTTATCTCTTTTACAAGGGAGCAGGAACAAAGCCATTAGCACTTACAAACAGGATTTAGGGCTGTTAGCCATCCCCCTGCCTCCTGGGGGCACATGTGTGCTAGGATCAAAAGGCATGAGCTACCATGCTCAGGCTCTCATCCTGGTGCATATTGTATTCTAAAACTTAGCTCACAGATATTCAACCAGGATGGGACCCAACACCACCATGGCAGTATGTTTTGTGAGGGAAGTGTGTTGAGGAATTGTTTCACTATAACTCATTTTATGTTCCCTCAGGCTCCCAGGATTTTCACCATGTACTCTTGCCAAGCCTCTCATTTTCCAGCCACTCTATCAGACATTTAGGCGTATGACTTTACCATTCAGAATTTACAGTTTTAGGAGCAAAACAACTTTTTAAAATTGACTAGTGTAATTGTATGTATTGGCCATGTATAGCATAATGTGCTGTGGTATATATCCATAGTGGATTGGTTAAGGCTAGGTATATAATAAATGCTTTTGTTCACATAGTTATCACTTTGTGGTCAAATAAGCTTTGAGGTGTTTTTTTTAATATTTTATTTATTCATTTTCAAGCAGAGAGAGAGAGAGAGAGAGAGAGAGAGAGAGAGAGAGAGAGAGAGAGAGAGAGAGAGAACACCTGGACCGCCACCACCCTGTGGGTCGGGCATATGTGGGATACTGGGGAACTGAACCCTGGGCCTTTGGCACTGGAGGCAAGTGCCTTATCCGCTGAGCCATCTCTCCAGCCCCTGAGGTGTTTTTTTTCTGATCACTCTTTATGCCTCTAACTAGATTGCCTTGTTGGCTCTTGCTCACTAGTAAGATTTGTCCTCAATGTTTGAGACTCAGGGCAATTGTCCCTTTCTGTAGAAAGCCTTTAACTTCTCCCTTCTTTGTATTGTAACTGCCCTTTGCATATAATTCTATTTTTGCACCTTTTAAATGGTATTGCTTTTATTTGTTCCCAATATTTGTGCCTCTTTTCATCTAGATGGTTTGTCTGAAAACAGTAAAATACACACCTGAGTTCACTAAGTCTTGATGCAGCTATTTTAATAAGATATGAAAATGCCAGAATTCATGAGTACAGCCCATTCTTATTAGAGCAAAACATTGGGAAGATTACACACAAAAAGTGTTATAGGTAGATTTTATCTACAAAATTGATAGGGGGCTTGAAATATAGTCAGCTTTAAAGTGCCAATACTATAGACCAGAATTTCTTAAACTTGTTTTTTTCCATTCTCACCTTCCTAAGAAGTCTTGTTATTCACTATATTTGAACCCATCACATAAAATTTTAATAACACAGTTACAGTTCATATTTATTCATTATTTTATTTAGACTTGTGCTTTATCGTATGTGGGTGAGATATTTTTCACCTTCTCCCAGGAGTGGTTTTGTGTCCATTGTGAAAATATACTTTGATAAAGGTTACATAAAGTATTCAGTTTACAATGTTGCCAAACCATACAAATATCACAAGTTTCCCCCTTAATTTTCTATCATATAGTAACCCCAACTGAAATCCAATGCAATGTGACTAAGATTGGTTACCAGAGTGGCTATCAACCCCCAGGGACCCGTCATGTTCCCTCTCAGCTCTGTCAGGGTTTCTCCTGAGAATTGGTCTGTATTGTGCATCTGTGCAAACAGGAATTTCTCAGAATTTTGGCCGAGTTCCTGTGCAATTTCTAAGGAGAATCACCTCAAACGTTTGCATTCTGAGTATGTATATTTCAGGAGCATTTGAACATTAAAGTGTCTCTCCAACTGAAAACTGTTTGTTTCTTCTTCCTAGGTAAAGAATTGAGGTAATATAGAACTAAAACTTATGTCAAAAGGAGTGTAGATAAGGCATCCCTGACAAAGTTCTAAAGTTACTTATACAGACACTGGGCTGGATCTTTTCTTGATAAACTCACAAGATTTCCCAGGTGATTCAGGAGTCTCAATTCATTTTCTTTAGTGGCAGTCAAAATAAACAGAACCAAATAGATCCTCATCTGTCATGTAAGGAGTACTACTACATGATTCACTCAATGAAACACATTCATTGGCTAACACCTTGGGGATCCAAAGTATGCTATACCTCTCACACAGAAAATGATGATGGAAATGTTTAAAATAATAATAAAAAGAACAAATTTAAAGTTCAGAGCATCCTCGGAAATGTGTCTTTACTCAGGAAAGGCCTTTTATGTTGTAAACAGAGACTTAATAACTCATTGCTAGCCTCTGGGTTTGTTTATTCTTTGTTGACCACAGTGAAGTTGTCTCAATTGCATTTGAAAACTAATGCTGATTTTCTTAATGAATTGCACTTTCAAAGCCACTCTATGCTCTGTTGGGAACTTAGAAAAGGCACAAATTTTGAAACAAGGTCACTGCTCATGTTATGAACTGCAGATCATCTTCTCTGTTGCAAATGGTGTCTATTCAGGAGTCATCTAAGCCAGTTTAGAATTTTGCAGGAAGGGCAATGAGGCCAAAGAATATTATGAATAGGACTTTAATCCTATCTGAGTAAGACAAAAAAGACAAAACTAAAAATATCTGATAGAAGTCTCTCATTTCTATGGTTCATGCCTAAGATTACTCAAAAAAATTCCCATTTTTATATAAAATTTGTAATGTACTTACTGAAAATAATTTCCCAAATATTAAGTAGAGAAAAAAATGCTTAAAACTGGCTTTCAATCCTTCTAAGGAGAAGACTCTGATATACAAGCAAGAAGTTGGGGAGCCCTGGCCTGGTGGGTCCAGTAGGAAAAGGGCCTGCCCAAAAGGCTCCTCTCAAAAGATGAGCTTGGGAAGACCTGACAGGTGTGGTGGGAAAGCCTCTTTATTAATTTTATTTATTTGCAGAGACAGGGTGCAGAGAAAGAACGGGCCTGCACTGCCAACGAACTCTAGACGCATACCACTTTGTGCATCTGGTTTTGTAATAAGGGACTCAAACCCAGACCCAGACCATCAAACTCTGAAAGCAAGTGCCAGCCCAAGAAAGCCTCTTTCTAGAAGGCTCCTCTCAGAAGAAGAGCTGGGGCAGACCTGGCAGGTGTGGCGGGAAAGCCTACACACAGGCAGCTTTCCCACGGAGGGGCCTAATGAATGCATTCTATCCACAAGAGGAATCTCAGATAAAGTTACACTCTAAATGTCCTAGACTTAGACTCATAACATTGGACTTATTTACTCCCTATGTGCCCAGGCTTAGAGTCACAACAGTGTAGTCCTTTGTAAGATGGATGCTTTTCAGTCTTGGGAAGAAGCTAAGAAAGAGGTGATGGAGAAGTTGCCAAAATGAAAATTGTTAGTGCCAATTTCACCGAACACAGAGCCTGAGAGGTACTTCCAAGAAAAAAAAGTCTTAAATATGTCCTGAAGTCTGTGGAAAGCGAGCCAGAGCATGCAAGGAAAGAGAGGCAATATAATCTGAAAAAATGAACTCAAATAACACTAGGATCAGGCTAAGGCTAGGGCCAAGTTGAGATGAAACTCCATTCAAAATTTCATACAGGCCTTGATTTCCTGAATATGTCGGCTCTTAAATTTTCAAGGGCATTTGGAGGGAGGTAGGAGAAGTTTAATAAAATGAAGAAAACCCTCCTACAACAAGAATGTTATGACATTCATCAGTTATTGCAATTTATGATGATAACTACAATTTCCTGTTAGCAAGTAATAAAATCCCAGTAGGTACATCAATGTTTAAATAATTCAGATGCTATTCCATGAAGCCTTAAGACTATTTTTGAGATGGAACCTAAATACTTTAATAACATTACCAACAGGAACATATATATATGTATATATATATATATATATATATATATATATATATATATATATATATATATATATATATATATATATATATATATATATATATATATATATATATATATATATATATATATATATATATATATATATATATACATATATATACAGTAATTTTGACAGTTTGTGTATACACATACACACATACTGAGATTTTTTTAAGGTTCTACTTGTATTATAAAAGAAAAGGTTCAACATGTTAAATCTAACTAAAAAATGTTATTTAAGAATATAATAGATATTTTCAATTAGACATAGTGTACAATTAGTAAAATCACAAAATGCCCTAAAGTCGAGTCATTGCACCTCAAGCATCTGGACCCCTGTTGGGACCTCTGGGTACTGGGGAATCAACCCAGATCATTAGGCCTTGCAGATAAGCACTTTAACAGCTAAGACATCTCTCCAGCCCTTTATCATTTATTAATAGAAATTCATTGGTCCTAAATTCAAGGTAATGTTAATGTAATCTTTAAAACAAATATTTTTATAACTTAAATATTTCTTCAAGTTAGAAAAATATTAAAAGTGCAACATTTCTGATACAGAGCAAAAGATGTTTAAAGAAATTCTTATTTTCCATAGGAAAAAAATGCACACTTTTTTTTCTCATATACTGCTATTTTCATGCAAATTACAGGAGAAATGCCAGGAACAAAGGAAGAAATGTAGACTAAATATCAACTGATAATTCTCCGAACATAGCAATTTAGATATAGATGTTGAACTGTTACTATTTAGTAAGTGCCTAGACAGGAACTGGCTACTTTTGTAAATTCTTTGCACATATCATATGCAGCTTGAAAACCATGTAAAGATGTGGCATAAAAATGTATTTTCAGATTCTCAAAGAAGAGTATTTCAAAGAATCTTTGATCCACTGAAACATCCTGAAAACACATAAATACCCAGGCTTCTTATTTGAGTTATAAAGCAAAAGACAGGCCAATTCCTTTAAAGCAACCCTTGCTCATTTGACTTCTCCCTTCTTAAATGAGAAATTATCCTCAAATAACTTGGTAATATATGTGTATATCTTTCTGTTCTAACTACACATGTTAATTTGAAGCATGATTCATTTAATTTCTCCTTAACTCTTCAACCCCTTTGATCTATGATTTCTCTCTGCTCCTCTCACAGTGAAATGTTTTGAATTGTACTTCTTGCCTTCCTTGTTACTTCTGTTTTCTGTATAAACAATTCTTAATACGACTATACACATCTAGAAAGTCTATTATTGTCCCACAAAGCCAAAGCCCAAGGTCAATTCTCTGTACTTATTTCAAGTAGATCAACCTCTATCTAAACAAATATACCTCCAGTGAGAAATCCACAGTAGGAATTGTGCAGCCATCTTTGTGAAAGTGCCCCTGAAGACCCCCTAGCTTCTTACCAGCTGCATTGCTTCCCTTCCTGTTTCTCATACATCACAATCTATTCTTTGATCTCTGTTTTCCTGATTGGAGAATTCTTTCTACAGTTCTTAATAAGGAAGCTTCTCCATGAGCAAACCCTTCCTGCTATTATCTTTCATTCCCCAAGCTCTCATGTATATGTGCTCATTATATGTATATGTATATTGTATTCATGCATACACATTCATATTTATGTGCATCTACACATCACTTACTGACTGAGTTTACTGAAGCAGGTTTTAGGCCATACAATATATTTTCCCAAAAGACATCTCAATTATGCCCAAATATCCTACGTTGTCAAATAAATTTACTGCTTTGGGCCATGCCCCTCATCATTACCTTTCAATGGACTTTTTCTTACTTCTATAGCTTTCCCTTATTTCCTTTCAGTAATGCAGGGAAGGTTCAACATATTGAAGTCAACATAATGCACCACATAAATAACCTTAAACTTGAGAAGTATATGATCATTTCAATTGATTCAGAGAAGACCTTTGACAAAATACAACAGCACCTCATGACCAAAACACTGGGGTAACTAGGCATAGAGGGATTACATCTGAATATACTAAAGGCTATATACAAAACATCTAAAGCCCAAATGATACTTAATGGGGAAAGAATTAATGTACTTTCTTATATTTTATACATTTATCACCATTAATTGGCCCTTTAATTATGGGTGATAGTCTATGAGTGAATATAAATGATAGGTATATAAACAGCATAATATTATAAAATTTATATCAAATTGTTATATATATATTAATTAAAATGGTATTGTGTTACATATATAGTTGAAATTTGTCACTACTTCAATGACTACTATATGTTTAAGATAAATGCTGTGGCTTACTAAAACTATCCTTTTTATATAGGCTGCACATACATTAAATGTTATGCAATGGACAATATAACCTAGCAGTTAGATGAGTGCCACTCTGAATATCGCCCAAATTATCATGCAGATCATATATATATATATATGTTTATATATATATATATCTGTGAGCATAACTGTGATGGTATGGGTTGTATAGATGCTTGATTTGACCAACTAATACAAGTGCTGTCCAGTACAGGACATCAGTGACATCAGTGAATGAGACAAATGTATCCCCATATCATTTCACACTTTGCAATGAATTATACATTCTTGTCAATCTACCAGATGTGAAGCAATTCATATTGTTTAAAACATATTGTTTCAAATCATTTTGATTAGATTTTCAGATTTGCTAATGCTGAGATGTTTGAATTTTTTCATGTATACTTTTCTGGCACTAGCTGAAGATATTTTAAATTCTAGATATTAATTTCATGTGAGCAAAGGCAATATGAAATTTTCTATTTTTATTATCTATCAATTAATGTGTCCACAACATGTTTTTTGTATTCATACTTTATTTAGGTAACTAGAAATATTTGTATGTTTTAGATATTGCTCATCGGGATGCTCTTGAAGGAGTCAATCATTCTAAGTGAAAAAAAACCCATCTTCATTCCTTATAATTATAATTTATATTGTGTATTCCACTTAATATCATATGTGTATATATATATTTGTTATATTAACTTTTCCTGAGAAGATGTGAACAAGCATCAATGACATACCAAAGTAACAATTCCAATAAAGTCCAAATTAATGACTCAATTAGTTTATTGGGTTACTCACATGAGTATAAGTGACTTAAAGGCACAAAATATTCATCCAAGCAATTGTCATGACTCAGGAAAAGTGCTTGACTGAAGTTTACTGCAGAAATTACAGGCATGTAGGCCCATTCAAGTGTCTCCTCAGCAATTGTTACTGCTGATATAATGTTGTAGAAGGGCATTGTGGATCTTCTAGAATTCAGAATGAACCTGAGACTCTAGTTTTGTTTATTTCTCTGTCTTAATGTTCCCCCTTCTGGGTTTGAATGTTTCAACTCTGGGTAATTGTTACATAACATTAGGGAAATCCTCACTTATACATTCCTACATGTAGTGTTGCATAGTAATTATTCAGCCTGTTGATTGGTGATGTTACTATTATTTATATACTACTGTTTGGATGCTACTACTACTTAAATGCAGCAAACATTAGGTAAGTACTTTTCATGAGTCATCACACTTGCTGGGATACACTTTTTGTTGCTATAGCTGTCTTTAAGTCTCTTATGCTCCTGTGAGTAACCCAATAATATATGATACTTATATTTCATTTACAGGCTTTATCTAAATCTGTTGTTTCCACTGTTTCATTTGAAACTATCACAGCTTTTAAAAATGTTTAGTATTTTGTCTTAGCTTTTTTACCATTTAACCTTTTATATTCATCTATTTGTAAATTTCTCTTGCCATCTCTGCTTTTGCTTCATAATATACAAATTAAATTCTTGCAACTCCATTAATCAATATATAAATTTTGAATTATTAGAATGTTTCTAACATTATATATATTTATAATTTATACTATTAATGTCCTCCTTTCCAGGTGCATGAACTGTCTTGTTTAACTTATGTTCTTTATGATGTTCTATATTTTTTTCATGGGTGTCTTGTGTATTTTAAGTTTTTAGTTTTTGGTATTATTTTTAGTTATGACCTTTGTTTTGTGTTAATCAGTCATGCTATTCCTGAAATGTAAAGAGTTTCTAGGTCAGTTGGATATTCCACCAAATATTAATCTAACAAGAAAACAAGACTCTAAATGGATTTAGTTAGGTTATTTTACAGGGTGAATCAGGCTCCTGTGCTCTGTAGTCACAGTGGTTTCAATTTTTGGATGTGATATGGAATGTGCTCATGTGGACAATGGACACATACTGTGCATGCCATTCTTGCAGTGTACTAAGGCTAGGATGCTCAAAATTCTTCATTCCAAATTACTTTGTTCAGGGAGGTTTACAGTCTCTTTTGGAATGTAAGCTAATCCCATATATTTCTCTCCTTGCCCCATGGTGCCTTTCTGGGAAGTTTTCTGAAACTGGCTGTAAATACTGGTGCTCAGAAGACCTATCTATGTTGAGTAGAAACATGAAAGACACAGGGAAAATGCCTCCAAATATGTGATTCTTTCTGACATACTGGACATATTGGTGGAACTTCATGTAGTAATTAGTAATATTTTATAGCTCTCTTATTGATAGGATGACAGGAAGGAGGAACAAACTCTTTAGACAGCTAGAGAAGGGACCATAATATAAGCACTTTTGTCTTTATCTTTGCCTTGAGAATGTAATGTTTAAAATGGATGTGACTTTTAGAAAGATAAAATAGAAGACACTTGGGAAGGACAAGGGGGGCTGACAGCTTGTGGATGATGATCAAGCTGACCAGATGAAAGGAGAGGTCTTTGGGAAGGAAAACAAACGTATGTCATGGCAATCATTTCACCTGATTATGAGATTCATTCCATTGTGTATAAATTCTTTCTTCCATTTTCCTGATGTTTGTAGTGAATTTCTCATTTTTTAAATGCATCTATGGCTATGTTATATTTTTGAAATATTGTTTTCATTTAATTCTTCTTCATAAAATTATTATCTGGAGCAGAATTAGTTCACTTTTGGTTGTCAATAGTATCATAAATAGTCTTATTGTCACAGGAGTTGTTGATGCAGATGTCCACAGCTATAAAATCCCAATCAAATATAATAAAATTCAAATATATTCAAATATGTTTGTTGACAGATTGTGTTTGCTGGTTATTTTTCTCTTCTTGGATGTATGGAAGCAGCTCTTCCACCATTGATGGAACTTCCTCACTGATCCGTAAGCTTGAAATAAATCCCTTCCTCCCATAAAAAAGCCAAATATGCACACATACACATAAATATGTGTACATACCATATGTTGAATAAGTATGCTTCATACACAACAAAGTTTGAGAGCAGTTAGTTTGCATTTAGAATATTTTGCATATTTATTTATTGTTAATAATAGAAACTCTGTATGAACAATTCTTGTGTTGGTACCCCCATTTCCCTCCTCCCTGCCCCCAATCCAATGAGAGCCCTCCTCAGTGGGATTGCAAGAATGGTTTATGGAATTGTGCAAGCAATCATTTTTTTAGGGGGGCAATGCTTCTGGATATTCTCCCCACCATGGCTCTTATAATCTATCTGTCACCTCTTCCACAAAATTTCCTGAGCCATGGTGGATGAGATTTAAGTCTGCTATACTATTGAGGTCTTAAGGATCTCTGGGTTTTAGCTTTGGACTAATTAGAGTATCCTCAGTGCATTCTTGCTGCCTTCCAAAAACAGAAGCAGAATCTCCAATGGAGAATATCATTATAGGAGAAATGGGATAAGCCTCTCTGTAGGCTCATGGTTAGTGGGGATATCCCCTTGGAGTCCAGGTTCTTGGTCTCCATAAGAATGTTTCTTGGATCTCATTTCCAGCTAAGGGTTCCTCGCCATTACTAGGATTTCTTAGCCAGAGAGCCAACTGATTACCCACCTAGGTTAAGGGATACTATTGCACAGGTGAATTGCCTTGTTGGTCTCTGCCATGTAGCAGTGTCTTCTGCCTTCACAGACTATCAGTTGCTGTTGTGAATATATTTAGCTAATTGCCTCTGGTAGCTTATGTAGTGCCTTCCAGCACTTTACAGGCTAACCATCTGGGAGCTGGCTTCCTTTCCCTATCCAGCAGGGTCTCTCTATATTATGTGACAGCAACCTGTGGTTCTTTCAGCACTAGGGTCTTATCTTTTGCCTTGGGTGGGTAATCAAGAGCTTTGGCATAAGCCTGTCTTGTTTTAGGGACTTGTAGGTCTCACTTGAGAAGTAACCAATTTTTAGGACAGGGAGTTATAGGCCAGAGCCACTTATATCTGGGCTAGGCTTCCTTCCACCCTATTCAGGGCCCTTCTTACCAGACAATGCCCCATCTTCCTCAAGAGTTTACTGTCCATAAGTAAAGATTCTCTGGTATTAATTCATAATGGATTTAGTTTTGTGTATATCTCACCCTGCCCTCCTATTCCCTCCCCCTCTCCAAATCCCTGCCATTCTTATTGTCAGTCTAAGGTCAGTGTCATCTGAGGCTTGCTTACTATTTAAGCCTAACCTGATTAGGAAAGCAAATGAGAGAGAATATGCAGTATCTGTTTCTTTGTTCTGTGTGAGTTCGCTGAGTATGATCTGTTCCACGTTCTTCTACTTTCCTAAAAATTTTATTATATCATTTTTCCTCACTGCTGAGTAGAATTCCATGGTGTATATTGGCCACAAAATTGATATCCATTCATCCAACAATGGGCATTTGGGTTGATTTCAATTCTTAGCTATTATGAATTGAACAGTTATAAACATGGTTGAGCAGATGTCTCTGTGCTGATGTGAGGAATATTGAGGGTAGATGCCCAACAGAGGAATCCCTGGTTCCACTGGGAGCTCTATTTTCATCTTTTTCAAGAGCCTTTCCTTCGTGGTTGCACTAGTTTGAATTCCCACCAGCATTTTACCCTGCATCCTCACCAATATCTATTGTTGGTAGATTTTCTAATGATTTTCATTCTGACTGGAGTAAGATGAAATCTCATTGTTGTCTTTATTTGCATTTCTTTGATGGTTAAGAATGTTGAACATTTTCTTAAATGAGAATTGGCCAATTGTGTTTCCTTCTCTGTGTATTCCCTGTTGAGATCACTGCCCCATTTTTTAAGGTGGATGTTTGTTTTTATTACTTAAATTTTGGAGTTCTTTTTAGGTTCTAGATATTACTCCACTGTCTGTGGTGTAGATGGGGAATATTCTCTCCCAATTTGATGGTGGTCTGTTGGCTCTGTGAATGGTATGCTTGTCTGTACAGAAGATTTTTAGCTTGATGAGATCCCATTGATTAATAGTTGAATTTTTTGGGTTCTAGGATTATGTTCAGGAAGTTTTTCCCTACACCTATCTCATTGAGAGATCCACCAATTTTTTTTCTTCAAGGTTTTTAAGAGTTTCAGGTCTTACATTGAAGTCTTCAATCCATTTGAAATTCATTTTTGTGCATGGTGAGAGGAGTGCATCTATTTTCATTTTCTTACATATTTATCCAATTTGTCCAGCACCATTTGTTGAAGATGCTGTTTTTTCTCCAGTGAATATTGTTGGTACCTCTGTCAAAGATCAAGTAGCTGTAGTTACTATAGCTAAGGGCAGGGTCTTTAATTCTGTTCCATAGGTCTGTCTGTATATTTTTAACCTGTACCATTCTGTTTTTGTTACTATGGCTTTGTAGTATAGCTTTAGATTGGGTATGATGATACCTCCCAAAGTGTTTCTTTTGCTGAAGTTGTTTTTGGATAACTGAGGCCTCTTCTCATGTCGTTTTCATTAAATAGTTTTTTCACATCCCTGGTTAGTGTTATTCTCAGGAATATATATATATATATATTTTGACATTATTGAAAACAGGGCAGCCACCTTGATTGCTTTTTCTGTATGCTTGTCATTCACATACAGGGAGGCTACTGATTTTTGTGTGTTGATTTTCTATCCTGCCACTCTGCTGAAGGAACTTATCACATTTAAGAGGTTTATGGTACTGTCCTTCAGGTCTGTTATGTATAGGATCATGCCATGTGCAAAAAGGTATAGTTTGACTTCTTCCTTTCCCATTTGTATCCCTTTTATGTCTTTCTCCTGTCTTATTTCTTTGGCTAGGACTTCAAGAGCTATGGTGAAGACCAGTGGACAGAGTGGACACCCCTCTCTTGTTCCTGATTTTAATGGTAACTCCTTGAGTCTTTCCCCATTGAGTATGACTTAGTCTTAGACTGTTTTGTATATAGACTTTATTATCTTGACATAAAAGCCTTTAAGCTCAGTGTCTGCAATATTTGATCATGAAATGGACTTGAATGTTGTTTAAGGTCTTCTTTGCATTGATGGAAATAACCAACTTTTCGAATTTTGTGAAATAGAGGTTTTGGTAATATCTGATGATTCTTCCTATTTCACTGGGGTCTTTTGTGACCTCTTCCTTTTCATTTCAGATTTGGTTGGTTTAGGACTTCTTTCTTCTGCTTCTCTTCCTCCTCTTCCTCTTCCTCTTCTTCTTCCTCCTCCTTCTCCTCCTCCTCCTCTTGCTCTTCCTCCTCCTCTTTCTTCTTCTTTTGATAAAATTGGCCAGATAACTGAAATCTTGTTTATTTTTTCAAAGAACCATCTCTTTATTTCATTTTTAAAATTGTTTTATTAGTTTCCTAGTCATTGATCTCTGAAATTAATTATTTCTTTACATCGGTAGTGCCTCATGTTGGATTGTTCTTGTCTTTCCAATGCCTTTAGCTTGGTGGCTAGGCACTTAGCACTATGAATTCCCCTTAGGACTGCCTTCATTGTATTCCATAAGTTTTGGTATGTTATATTTTCAATGTTATTTAATATAAGAAATTTTGCTATTTCCCTTTTGATTTCTTAAAAAACCCATTCATTGTTTAATAACATATTGTTCATTCTCCAGGAGCTGGTGTATTTTCTGTTGTTTCTCTTGTTGTTAATTTCTAGGCTTAACACATTGTGGTCCAAAATAATGTAGGGAATTATGCCCTTTTTATTTTTAATTTATGGAGACATGCATTATTTTTTAATATGTGATCTATTTTGTAGACAGTTCCATGGGTTTCTGAGAAGAATGTGTATTCTTTAGAATTGGGATGGAATGGTCTGCAGATGTTGATTAGATCTAATTGATTGAAAGTGTTGTTAAAATCTATTATTTTCTGGTTGAATGATCTGTCTAGTAATGACAGTGTGGTGTTAAAGTCTTATACTATGATGGTGTGGGAGTTTATTTCCAATTTGTTTTCTAGTAATGTTTGCTTTATGAACTGTGGTCCACTTATATTTGGTGCATATATATTTATGGTAATGATATGCTCTTGTTTGGATCATTCCCTTGATGAGTAGAAAATGATGTATTTTTGAATCACTTTTGGTCTAAAGCTTTGTTTGTTTTTTTCTTTTGTTTCCATTTGCTTGGAAAATCATTTTCCATCATTTCACTCTGAGAAGATTTCTGTCTTTAGAGGTAAGGTAGGTTTGTTGAAGGCAGCAGATGGAAAGGTCCATTTTTTTCTGATCCACCCTGATAGTTTGTGTCTTTTTATAGGAGTGTTCAGTCCATTAATGGTCAAAGTTATAACTGTAAGGTTTGCTTTTAGCCCTGCCAAGGTGGAGCATTTATGCCTTATATGTCATTATGAGTCCACTAATTTTGGTTATTGTGCTCTTCCTCCATTGGGCTCTTGAGGTTGGTTGCTCGACTCACTGGTGTGGAATATTTCCTGGAGTATCCTTTATAACTTTGGCTTTGTGTTCATATAATCATAGAGCTGGCTTTTATCATGAAAAATTTTCCTTTCTCCATTTTTTATGAGGAATGCTTTTGCTGGGTACAATGGTTTGGGTTGGAAGCCATACTTATTTAGGCTCTGAAGAGCTCTGTTCCAGTTCCTTCTGGCCTTTATGGTTTCCACTGAGAAGTCTGTGGTAATTCTGATGGGTTGCCTTTATATGTGGTGAATTGTTTCTCTTTTGCTGCTTTGAGTACTCTCTCTTTGCTTTCTATGTTTAGCATTTTAATTAAGATGTTTCTTGGAGAGTTCCTTCTTTGGTACAGTCTGGATGGATTTCTTTTATCCTGGCAGACCTCTTTCTTGCAATACTGGAATTTTTTTCTTCAATAATTTTGTTGAATATGTTCTCTATGCCTTTGGACTGGATTTCTTCTTAGCCCCATGATCCAGATGCTTGATCACTTTAGAGTGTCCCCTGTTTCCTCTCATATTTTATTCACATGCTTTTTTGAACTTATCCAAGTTTTAAGTATCCTCATCAGTTTCTTCTGCCTTGTCTTCCACATCTGAGTTTCTGTCCTTCAAATTATTAACTCTGGTACTGAGGAATCCTAGAGAGGTTTTTAATAGCTCCATTTGATTTTTGTTTTGTTTTTTATTTCATATAGTTTTCTGCATTGTCTCCACCTCTGGTGAGTTGCAATTTCATTTCTTGGTTTGGTATGCTTTCTGATGCTGATTCTTGCACTAGAGCATGACTTTGTTTAGCTTGGCCAGCTGATTACTGAGACCCTCTAATTGCTGGCTTACCTTCACTTAATTTACTGCTCTACTGAGGTCCATCTGGCTTTCTTCAATTATGTTAAGCCTCGTGAAAAAGCTTACAAACTGATTCTGTACCTCTTCAATTATGTGATTGTTGATTTTTGTTTCCAGCTAAGCCAATATATCCAGTTCATAGTCTCCCTGTAATTATGTCTGGGGCTTAGTGTAGTGTCATCCTGGGATTGAATCCCAATTATCTCTTTTTTTCTCACTGGTGACTTCCATAGTAGGCAAGGCAAGCTTGGTTGAGAGTGCTCAGATGGTGTGATCTTTTTGCATTGGAATCTTCCCATCTCAGGATGCGAGATTAATTTACTAAAGGACAGAGGCGATATAGGCTCCTATATGACATATGGTGTGTGATCTGCTTGGGTTTGTGCCTGATTTTAGAGGGTTGATGATTCAGCCATTGATGCACAGGCTGTAGAGATTATGGGTATACTCTCAGTTCTGGGCTAATGATGATGCAAATGTTGCTTTGGGGTTCTGAAATTTCTTCTGCCTGTAGTTGACACTCAGGACTCCTCCAGGGCTCAGGGGGCTCAGGATCAGTGGCACTTGCCCTTGTTCTCTCACTGTTGTCAAACTGGGTTTATTGTGGCAAAGGGCCCTGGCACAAACCCACAAGGGGCAAGGCATGGGCATGTGTGGGTGCATGGTGGTAGCCAATGAGGGGGGGACTGAACCACAGGACAGACGGGTTGTAGATCACCACATAGGGTGGTGTGGGAGGTGCTCTGGTGGGACTGAACCACGGGATTGGGATTGAGTGAATTGGGAAACAGTTTGCGGTATCACTGAATGGCTTGTCTCCATCACTGCCAGTGAGGGTTGTGAAGTGCTCCAGCAGACAGAGCCACAAGACAAGAATGGGTGGGGTGGGGTGGGAGAGGGTGTGAGGTAATTACTACACAGGGGGAAGATTGGGAAGCAGCTTGGATGGGACAAGTGAGTGGCAGGACTCACAAGTGGCTATGGCTGCACACTGCCCAGGGCAGGCTGAGAAGTTCTCTGGCTGGGAAGAGGGTGAAATAACTCCATGGACCCAGTGAGATGGGGTGGAGGTGGCCCTGAGGTGAGCCAAGGGACCTTGGACTTGTTTCCTGCACCAGATTTGTCCCAACAATGTGCAGGAGGTGTGGTGGGGAGGTGCACTCATGGATCTTCCCTGCTGGCCTGTTTTCAGCAGCTCAAACTAGATAAACACAAGCCCACCCACCTCAGGAGCTGACAGGTTCACAAGTGTAAACCCTAGTGCCCACCGAGTGCAGATCTGCTGGGGCCTGCTAAGTTCAGAGCCTCCTCCCTCCCATCCTACCCATCCATTCTCGCCATATTTCACCTTGTAAGTTCTAGTGTGGTTACCTGTCCACCATCTTGACCTGCACTCCCTCCTAAGTCCTCTGTTACCTCTTGAGATGGTCTTCAGTCTCATCCAAGGTGAGTATGAGGCAGACTTCCTCCCAGTAGACCTGGTAGCTGGCTGGGTCTGTGAACCTGCTGTTAGATCAGCTGGGCTGGATTTTTGTGGCTCTGGATCCCCAGGGTCTCCAGAGGCTCCAGGTGCTGGTCTTTGGGGGATGGTCAGGCACCTGAAGCTGCTGAAAAGCTGCTCCTTCTATCCTTACAGTCCCAGCTGTCTCCTTCTTCAGGGTTTTGACTATGCATGACCTGGATGAGTGGACAATGGCTGTGCTCTCACCAGTGTGGGAAGATTCCAATGGTGTAGTTCCTTCAGACTGAATGCTGGAGAAGCCTCAGACTACCACTGCTGGAAGGTGGTTCTAGAAGTCCTGCGTCCCTCCTGTTTCTCTGCTGGGGTTAAAAACTCCCAGATGCCTTTGTTTTTGGTAGAAGAGTGTATTCCATGGTCTCTGCCTTCTTTCTCTCCCCAGGTTGCTTTAGCTCTGCTTCAATGATGCCATCTTACCCAGAATTTCCTAGAATATTTTAACTTTTGTGTATTTGTCATTTTCTCAAATCTTCCCCATATTTCTTGCTTCTATTTACAAATAACATTAAAACATAAAGTACATATTAATCACTAATCATTGAATTCAACTGAAGTGAAACTCCCAAAATTTATTCCATTAAGTAGTATTGTTTTTAAAGATGTGTGGTGGTGTGATACTTGAGTCTAGACACTTTAAATCTTAATTTATGTAGGATTCATAGCATGTGTATACACTGGTAACAAATTTGTTTAAGCAGAATCAAGGTTTGTTTTAGTAAAGGAATAAATTCCAGTACCAGAGCTGCTCCACATTTTCAGCATGCTCTTCTCTCCTTTCAAGGAATTGCCTTCCTTTCTGGACTATGGAATTCTGATTCTTATTTCTAGACTTGCCTTACTGTTTATATTTTATTATCAAGCTCCTGTGATTAATGTGATTTTATGATGATATATTTGACAAGATTTCTTTGAGGATCATTAAATAGCAGCATTACTGAATAACCTTTCATGCATTCATTCCATGTTCATATTTAACTTTAGAAAATTCACTCACTGAGTAAAAATTCAAATTTCATGTTTATGTTCATTATCCATTCATTTGTTAATGGATGTTTAGACTGGGCTATTGTTAATAGAAAATTACTAACCATGTATATGCAGATATCTATGCAGTAGAGTATAGAGTCCTTAGAGTTTATACCCAAGAGCGGTATCACTGGGTCATATAATTCTATTTCTAACTTATCAAGACATATCCATACTTATCTCCATAATGTAACTAGTTTACACTTCCACCAGCACTGAGAGAGTTCCTTTTCCCCTAC
>PVHP010027636.1:0-23726 GCA_004024765.1 Zapus hudsonius | reverse complement strand
TTGTTTGGAGTAGAGCCTACATGCAGCTCAGTGAAGGTGAGGGTCCCAGGTTCCCAACAGGCTGCGAGGTACTTTATCTAGAAAAGGGAGACGTCATTGTCCAAGCCAAGTAGAGTCCTGGGCTGCTGCTAAGCTATTTCTTTGCTGTCCTGCCTCTGCATCACCCCTGTGGCTGTTGGTCATGTCAGATACAGTGTCATGCACTTTGCATACATTACCTCATGAAGAAACTGGGAATAATTGTACCTTTCTATTAAAGTAACTGATAAAACACGTAGGAGACAGTCTGGCATGTAAGCAGTTATAGTAAAGCTGTGTATTTTTTTTTTTTACTCATTCATTTCTGACTACTCGGAACTCTTCCTTGAGATTTCCAAGCTCTGTAATTTCCCTGACCTCCAATCTTATCTTCAGTGTTTCTTCGTTTCTCATGATTCTTTGTGTGATGAAAACAACCCAACTTTCCACTCTTAATCACTGTTCGTTTTTATACACACACATAATAAGCTTTTCTGGGTCATATTTTCCATGGAGTATTCAGGAAAGTGGTTTGTTTACAAGTCCTTGTGCTGTACTCAGGCCCTGCTATGATTCGGATATAATCTGAGTGTGTCTTTCGAGGAGTTGTGTGCTGGAAGCTGGGTGTTTAGTGTGGCCGTGTGCAACAGTGGTCGTAGGGCTTCCTGCAAGCTGATTAGATCATTGGTGGTGCTGACCTCCAAAGGGATTAATGTAGTTCTGGTGGAACCACCAGAAAGGGTTGCTATAAGAGAACACACCTGACCCCCGAGTCTC
This sequence comes from Zapus hudsonius, assembly GCA_004024765.1. NCBI lineage: Eukaryota > Metazoa > Chordata > Mammalia > Rodentia > Dipodidae > Zapus > Zapus hudsonius. The sequence continues at coordinate 22,931 of PVHP010027636.1, read as the reverse complement.
CTGGCCTCATGACCAGCATGGGCTCTTGTCACTGTGATGCCATTGGCCAGGAAGCCCTCACCAAGGTGAGCAGGATCCCCATGCCATGCTCTTCGAATTCCAAACTGCAAGCTAAATAGACTTCTTTTCTTTAGAGCTAGGTGTGGTGGCTCTTTCTTGACTGTAATCCTAATACTTGGGAGGCTGAGGGAGGAGGACCATGAGTTCAAGGTCACTACATCAAACCAAGCTGTATGTGGTGATGCATGTCTATAATCCCAACACTCAGGAGGCTAAAGCAGGAGGATTTTCATGGGGTTGAGACCAACCTCAGCTATATACAAGTCCCTGTCTCAGAGAAACAAATATAATGCATAAAATCAATTATCCAGCCTTGGGTAGTTGGTAATACAATCCCCATGAAAAACCATTGTACGTGCCATTGTATACATCAGCTCTTCCATTTCTTTCATTATAATCTGTGTCTGCCCAACAGTGAATCCAATTGCTGTATGATACAGTAAATAAACTTCAAAACCTTTGGCCTTCTGCAATGTGCTCAAAATAGAAATTATTTCTATAGAATTAAAGCAATCGGAGGGCATATGTGAGACATTTGTTAACTTAAAAAACCGTAAGCCAATATATCCAGCATTTGTCCTCATGGTGGGGGAGAGTGTTTCATACATTTGGAGATGATTTTCAAGTGGCTTCCAAACTTCCCCAGAGACTCTTTTAAGTCTGTATCTGATCTGCACCTTAAGATAATCATTTACTTTGATTTTTTTTCAACTTCGCACCTCAACATCACCTGGAAAAAAATTAAAAATACAGGTGCCTGGGATCACAGTCCCACAGTTTCTGACTTGACATAAAAAAAATTTAACATTCTGTTGCTAGTTCACAAAATTTGTGAACTATTGGCCTACAGCAAATGAACAGGGATAATTATTCTGTGCTCAGATATATTGTTTTAAATATTTCTATTTATTTATTTATTTATTTATTTATTTATTTATTTATTTATTTATTTATTTGCAAGGAGAGAAAGAGGAAGAGAATGAGTGTGCCAGAGCCTTTAGCCACTGAAAATGAATTCCAGATGCTATTCCTTTAACTGGCTGTGATGGGTAATCTTTGTTGTCAGCTTGACTAGGTTTAACATCACCATGGAAATGCATCCCTGGGTGTGTCTGTGAGGGTATTTCCAGGAAGGTTTAACTGAGAAGGGAATATCTACTCTGAACGTGGGCAGCACCATCATAGGTGTTGGGATTCTGGACTAAATAAAAAAGAGAAAGAGAATCAAGTTCCAGTATTCATACCTCTCTGCTTTCTGACTACAGATGTAACCAGCCACCTCCCACTCCTGCAACCTCGTCTTCCCACCCTGATGAACTGAACACTCAAACTGTGAGCTAAAACAAACTTCTCCTTCCTTAAGTTGTTTTGGTCAGGTATTTACTTTGTCATTTCAGTGAGAAAAGTAATCAATATACCAGGCAAGCCTTCTCCTTTTCCTGCCTGCTATGGCACATGAGAAGATATCATGTGAGAACTGTAAGTTAGTGACACTTAGTGTCCCCCTTAAAATGGAGCAAGGGTCAAGGTGAGGTACAGGGTGCTCTTTCTTGGCCAGAGAAGAGAGGAGGGCCTAAGAATTCCTAGGACTACTCTGCTCATCTCGTCCAAAGTCAAACACCGTGAACCTGGGCCAGAGTTCCCATCTATAGAATTGGAGCATTTAACCTAAAAATTCTTGTGCAGACTAAACAGGAACACCAAAATGAAAGGCCTGTATGAGCCTTAATGGCCAATGCTAGCATCAGAAATCGCGTCTACTCTCATGGTTATCACCATCCATAGGATAAGCTTGTTGGCTAACTCAATTGGACAGTCTGAGAATCTATAAGAATGTGTGAAAAAGATATCATCTTTCCTATAATTTTCCATAAAATTGGTAAGGCAGGAGAGAAAGGTTTGGCAATGTAGGGTGTTTCAAGTGTGTTGGAAGTAGTCCTCTCTGAAACCTTGGACAAGGGCTGAAAGTTCACATCAGTCCATTGGATTGTCCATGATCTCCTGCCATCATTCATAATGTGCCTTGCTGGTGGATGGCTCCCCTGGGAGAGCACCTAGGTGATGAGTTGGGTAGAAAGCACCCTCAACTTACAGCAGGTTGATGGTCATTTCATAAGGATAGACTGAAGCAGCACGCGAGGAATTGACAAAACGTGATTGCAACTCACTTCCCTCCGGGTTTGGCTTATCATCCCAAGTCTATTTATGTAGACTGGCTGGGGTGGGGAAGTTCCACCTCCAGTAACCAGAAATCAGTAGTAGTCCTATTGACTCTTGATTTTTGCGTGTGTGTGTGTGTGTGTTTGTGTGTGTGTGTGTGGTGTGTGTGTAGTGTATGCACACATGTGCACATATGTGAAGTCAGAGATTGATGCTGGGGGTCTTGCTCTATGATCCTTCATTTTCATTTGAGACAAGGTCTATCGCTGAACCTCTGAGGATCACTGATTCAACTAGACTAGCCAGCAAGCAAGCCTCCAGGATCCCATTGCTGCTTCCTACCACAGGGGGTATAGGCACATACATGCTGCTATGCCCAGCTTTGCCTGGGTGCCAAGATCAGAACTGGGGTCCTCATGCTTGTAGCAAGCACTCTGCCCACTCTACCCAACCTCTTGAAGTCTTTAAGTCATGCTTGTTTTCACTCATAATCTATGGTAAGCACTTTCTCATCCTATTATTTGCTAGTTTGTCAAAATAATGTGCACATTGGTATTTATTCACATTAAATTCTCTCTTCTTCTCTCTCCCTCTCTCTCTATATATAAAATTATATATAAAATTGTGCAATTTCCCAGTGAATGTGCCTACTTGGTATCCACTAAATGGCTCCTCTTTTCCTGTCCACCCATCCTATGTGGAGATCTACACTTTCTTTCTCTGGTGCCCATCCCTGGACAATTCTCAGTCTTTGATGGATTCTCTCTGAGACAACTGGGAAAGCCTAGATCCATTTAGACTGTCTAATATGGTGTTTTGTTTAACAGACCCCAGCTTGCCTGGAGGGATATAGATATGTGCTTTAAGTGGGAACTTAACTTCTAATACACAGGGGAATGACATCTTTTTGGCTTGATAAATACATCTGTGTGGAATGCCTTTGACTTCCAAGCTTTGCATAATAGCGAAACAGCAATACACTTGCATACAAATGCATACACTGGGCTTCACTCTTGCTAAGCAGGGGTGGGTATGGAACAACTGTCTCTTTGCCCAAAGTCACAGGAGGTAGGCAAAGGTGAAAAGGGAGCTTTGATGTCATGAGAAACAACTCTGAGAACGTAAAGAGATTTCTTCATCTCAAGCAGTCTCTAAGGTGTGGAGAAATCTATTATATTAAAAAATCAGTAGCAACATTATAGATTGGCATAAACTATCAGTGAAGCCTAGATATACATACAGAGATGAGAGCACTTGGCCTAGGAACTTCTAATACATGCATGGATTCTCACTCTCTTGTATGTATGTAGCTATTTTGGTGTGTGTGTGGGGTGTGTGTGTGTGTGTGTGTGTGTGTGTGTCGGGGGTGCATGCTTGTGTTCATGCAAGTGCACAGAGAATAATTTCAGGTGTCATCTTTAGGACTGTTGAGACAGAGACTCTCATTTAAACTAGTCACTAATTGATGAATGCCAGTTATATTAGACTTGTTGGCCAGAGATCTCTTCCTGGGATTACAAGTATACACCATCACACCTGGCATTTTTCATGGGTTCCAGGGATCACATACGTGCAGTCCCTCATGCTTGGGAGACAAGCACTTACTGTTTCCCCAGCTCCTCCCTGGACTTAAACATCATCTCATCAGGAACACTTCTCTTCCAGAGAAATGTCAGACTTATTTCTTCCCATTCCTCTACCTTACTTCATCCTTCCTTTTGCTGCTCATTAGACATTCTGCACTTCTTAGCGAATGTTCAGTGCCATGTTAAAGTGGTAAAGATAATAATTCAAAAATAATAAAAATGTTCCTTAAAAGGAAACATCGGCCTAATTAAAGCAGCCTTAATACTCACCCACCACGACTCAGGGAACTGAGCGGAAGAGGGGGCAGAAAGATTGTGAGAGCCGTGGTGGGAGAGACTGTCCAGAGGCATGGCACCAATCAGTAACAACAAACTTGGGCCAGGAAGACCGGGATGAGTACTAGGATATCCAGGATCCCTTGCCACAAGGACTAATACAGACAGCCCACGGAGGAGGATATCCAACTGATCATGGATGGGGAGGGGGGGAAGCGGGGAATTCGGGATAACAAGCCCACTAAATAATGTAACTCATTATGGACAATAAATATATATTAAAAAAAGGAAACATCAGGATAAGATTAAAGAGACATTGTGCTATTTCTCTCACTACCCTGCTGTCTAGGATGCTGTGTGATGTGGGGAAAACGAGTTTGGGTTTGTGGAGACAAAGACTTGGATCCCAAGTCTATCTCAGTTGATTCTAAGCTTGGTGGCTTTGATTTAATCCCTTACCCTTTAAACTTCATGTTATCTGCAAATGGAAATAACTCTTCCCATCCTTACAGGGTTGTAGTGAAGCTCAGCCACGAAGCCTACAGGATGCTGGCACATGGTCAGCCCTCATTAAATTACAGTTACTATTATTATCTTGATCTAAATTCCATGAGTGATATGTTTCCTTATTCAATTCAAGTAGGTGGTAGCATTTAATTTGGAAAATCAGTGTTAGGAATGAGAGTTCATCAGTGAATCTAATTACTGTAGATGAGTAAGCTTGTTTGCCTTATAATCACAATATGAAGGTAGATCATCAGGAACTCAGAAGCTGATCCACCTTAGTGATACACAGTTTGAAAATTAAAATGAACAATAGCAGCAGGAGGAGGAAGAGGGTGAGGAGACAAAGGAGAAGAGAAAAGAAACATGTCTTCCAAGCCTGGGCTCACTGAAGGAGGCTGACAAGTTTAAACTAAACAAACTGATCCCTGACCTGAGGGAAAAATGACCCAAAGTACAGAGTAGGAGCCTAGCTATTTTCTGTTCTGGCTCTTATTAAATTTAATTTTAAAATATTAACTGCAGCATATTAGGTTCTAAGCTTGGCCCTGAAATATCATTGTGCTCAAGTGGAGCCCAGATCTGTCCCTGAAGGACCAAAACTCCAGCAGGAGACAAGTACAGAGACCATCATCACCCAGTGTGATAAGAATAATGAATAATAAGATAAATAATAATAAGAATTATCAACAGCAAAGCAACCTAAATACTCACCCACCATGACTCAGGAAACTGAGTGGAAGAGGGGGCAGAAAGATTGTAAGAGACATGGTGGGGGAGAATATCCAGAGACATTGCCCACCTCAGTAACAACATGCAAAGGGGGGTGGAACCGGGTTGACTCTAGGCTATTCACAACCTGCTACCCCATGGACTAATCCAGACTACCCATGGAGAAGGATATCCAGCTGATTGGGGACACAGAGGAGGGAAATAGGGGAACTGGAGACATCAACACATTATTCCCTTATTAAATGTATCTAATTATGAATAATAAAAAAAAGAATTATCATCACCCAGTGTGATAAGAATAATGAATAATAAGATAAAGAATAATAAGAATTATGGACAGGACAGCAGTATATGCTATATGTTGGCAGCCATCTGGTTTTCAAGGGGGGTTGGTAGGTGCATAGGTGTTTGCTTGTTTGTGTATTTATGTATGTTCCAAGGGCTAAATCATTAAAAAGGTGAAGTACAGGGGCTGGAGAGAGTCCTTAGTGGTTAAGGCATTTGTCTGCAAAGCAGAGGGACCTGAGTTCAACTCTCCAGTGTCCACATAAAGACAAATGCACAAAGTGATGCATGTGTCAAGTTTGTTTGCAGTGGCTGGAGGCCCTGGTGTGCCCGTTTTCTCTCTCTCTCAATCTACCTCTTTCTTTCTCTTACTCTCTCTCAAATAAATAAATAACTTTTTTTAAAAAAGGTGAAGTACAATGACTGCGAAGGCAGCCAGCAAGTACCCATTATAACCTAGTAGATGCCACATCTAAGTTGAAACCAGAGAGACAGGCAGTGGAGAGTGTCCTCGGGTGTGGGGGGCACAGCAGCAAGGCCTGGAAGGCTGTCTGAGGCATGGCTGAAATACAAAGTGCAGAGCAGGGAGAGGCGAAGGATGAGGATGGAGACATAAGCAGGGTTCCAAACATGACGTGTCATGTGAGCAGGTCAAGGAAAAGAAACTTCTCACCAAGGATAATAAGAAGCCATGGCAGAATCCCGTACACCCAAGTCGTAGGACTGTGTTCATACTTCTGCTGCAGGGTGAAGGAGACAAGACTGAAAGCTGGAGAATCACCAGAGGCACGTTTGTATGCTTGCACGTTTTGTCAAGATCAGAAAGCTTAAAAATGATCACTCCAGGTAAGAGTGCAGAGGCAGAGACTATAAATCAATCTGCTCACTTTAGAGGGCAACCTGTCAATATCTACCGCAATGAAAAATTCATATATCTTTGATCTAAAAGTTCCGCTTGTTTTAGAGGCCTATTTGGCAAATCAACTCGAACACCTGAAGAGAGGTGTAGGTATGTTCACTGTAGAACATAGAATGAAGAGTTTTAAAATGAGTGAGATCATTTTGTGTGAGCATGGGAATTCTTATACATGGTACTTAGTGTGTAAAGCAAATCCCAGTTATTGATTATGATATTCTCCCAAGAAGGCAAAAGCAATGTAAAGTATATGCTTAATGATACATGTATATCTTTGTCAGTGCATAGAAAAAAATTTAGAAAAACATTTTTATTACCTCTGAGAAGAGAACCCAAATTGGAAGAAAGCTTATTTTGTGTTGAATATGTTTTAGTGTTATTATGTTACATGCTATATAATTATACATTATATAAATATATATGTGTTATATATTTATTTTTCATGCATATATATTTTTGAAACAGTCTCACTATATTTCCCAAGTTGACCTTGAACTCATATGCCTCTTGCCTCAGTCACTCAAGTAGCTAAAGTTTTAGGCATGCAGCACCACCCCTGGCACTTGAATATATTTTTAAATGATATGATTTAATCAGGTGTATGTATTATTTTAAAATTAAACACTGTGGGGGCTTTGCCTATACATGCTTAAAATGAATCTTCCAGAACCTGTCAATAGAAGATATTTTTTCCTTAGCAAAGCCTAGCGGCTTTCCACTCTCAGAGGTCCTTTGCCAAGGTGGCTGCCATGGTTTGATCCAGGTGTCCCCCACAAACAAATGAATGCATTCTGGGTAATCGATCCTCAGCTGATGGCAGTTTGGATTTTACAACCTCACTGGAGCTGTGTTGTTGGGGGCGGGCTTATGGGGGTTATGAGCCAGCTTCCCCTTGCCAGTGTTTGGCACACCTTCCTGCCACTGTTTCCAGTGCTGTGGCGGAGGTGATGTTCACCCCTCTGCTCATGCCATCATTTTCCCTGCCAGGAGGGAGTATCCTCTCGAGTCCATAAGCCAAATAAACCCATTCCTCCACAAGCCGCTTTTGCTTGGGTTCTTTCTGCGCAGCAACTAGAAAGCTGACCGCAACAGTGACTTATGTGTTTCAAGGTCATCTATGATGCTGCTGCATTAACTCCGCCTGGGGAGATGTTGAACAAACTACTCACCCCAGATTGAGCACCCACAATAGATCAAAGTGACAACTGTACCCAAGTCCGGCTTGGTGAACCAATGGGTTTACTGGGCTTACTTACAGAAGCATGGGGGAGGGGCTACTTACAAGAGCCTGGGTGACCCCAGAATATCTGCATCACTGAATTGTCCCACCCTAGCATGAATGATAACCTGCCCATAATTGCATAGATGGAGTTCCCCCTTCAGTTAACTTCCTACCCAGACCATGTGCAACTGGGGTAGAATTCCATGTAGCTGGGAACAGGACACAGGAGGAACCTCAGGGGAAGGCCTGATGACCCTCCTCACCCCCTTACTTTCATGAGTGAACATTAACAACCCCTATCTTGTCAAGGGTGTCTTGTGATAGTCACAGCTGCTCTGATTAAGCTGGTAATGGATGTTGTGCTTTGGAGGACAGTGGTCCACAAGATATGAGAAAGCAGAAATGGCCTGCCCTGGAAATTTAGAATATGAAGGAATCTAACTATAAATGCTGTATGATTCAATTCACGATTGCATTCCAAAGACATCTTGGGTCAACCTTGGACATCTTACCAGTGTCTCCTGATTACCAAGCTTTGCAGGCAGCCTACTGCTCTCTCTTCAAGGACTGGACATCAGGCCCAAGGAGGGCAGCCTGGAGAGGGCTTGCTGCCTGTCAAAGGCCTAATCCCTCTCACCACAGGCTAGCCCTCTCTCTCTCTCTCTCCCTGCAGCCTTAGCAGAGATGGCAAGTCTTTACTAGTGGCGGAGGATGCCTGGAGAAGTGACTTCTTTCCCAATAGTGCATGTACACATGGACTTGGGGGCTTAGCTTAGAAGTGCTTGTCCAGCATGTGTGAGGGCCTGGGCGTCATCCCACACAAACAAATGGACGTTCATCAGAAAACGTTTTTTTAAACCAGATTCTCCAAGATGGAGAAATAGAAACCCTTAAGGGTTCCCAAAAAGTGATCCGAGACCCCTGTGTGGAAGTAGTTTTCCTGATGGTTAGTCTAGAGGTTGGGAGCAGGGATCCTGCCCACTCACTCTGGCCCTCTTCCCACTCAGGAAGCAGCTTCACTTATAATGGGATGCTAACTTAAAATCCTTCAGGGGATTCGTGCTTCATCTTACAGCCTCCAAGACTCTAGTAATTGACTTTTAAAGTAGCTCACGGCATATTTGCTCTATGGAGGATGGCAGAGAAGAAGGGGAGTGAGAAAGGCTGTTTAAGTGGGCAGAAAGGCAGGCAAGCAAGCATTTTAACATGTTCTAGAAACTTCAAACACATGTAGCTAATGTTGAAAAGCAAGCTTAGTCGGGCACAAATGGCATCGGCTCATTATCAGAATTAGCAAACGATAAGATAGGTAATCATCCACCATCAGGCTTCCCAGCCCAGGTTCTGGTCTAACCATTTCTTTCATCTTCAGCACTGGCTCTTAGTTTTAAGAAATAAAGGCTCGCCTTTGTAAGGAGAGGAAAATGTGTTTTGCAAACCCTAGTCTACATAATGATATCTATAAAAATTATATTTGATTATATTACTCACTACAAAACAGAAGTTTTAATTTCCTAACTGGAAAATTAATCTTAAAAAAAAACAGTGTTTTAAATGAAGACAAGATAAAAATTTCTGAGAGAAACATACGAATTCAGTCTGAGAAACATCAATGTAGGCTGCTCCCCAGAGCCTCTGATAAGTGTTATACCAACTGGGTACCATTAATCTGTCAGCCCACCGTTCATGTTTTATGATTATGCCTTTGTTCTCAGAGAGGCACTTGATGATTACTTAATCACCCCCAAAGAGAGAGAGGAAGTGGTAACAAAGACTGATAAGTTTCAGGCAGACAGGGAAAGAAATTGACACTTGGAATGATTCCAGAGTCGGTACAGCCATGGGACCATCCTAAGCTGTGAGTGGGTGTTGTGAGAACGGGGTGAGAAAGAAAAGTGTATTCATTTCTTAAGTTTGCTCTACCAAGGTGCCAGAGACCAGGCTACATAAAATGACAGAAATTCATTCTCTTACCCTTCTCTAGGCTGGATGTCCAAAACGAAGATGTCTGCCACAGTCTCAGAATGTCTGATGGCTGAAGGACAGTCCACCCTGCATCTTCCAGCTCCTGGGGTTTGCAGCAATCCTGTGTCCTTAGCTTGAGGATGCATCACTCCAGTCACGTGGCCAGGCTCCCCTGAGTACCTTCCCTTCCTCTACCCTCTGTGTGGACACTTCTCTTGTCCTTTTCTTATGGGGAAAGTATATTGCATTAGGGCCATGGTAAGTTGATTGCCTATGACATACTTTATTTTTTTCTATCCAATGAAGGTTACATTCTGCAGAACTGAGATCAGAACTGTGTTATATCTTTTAGGAGGACCAAACTGTAAGGCTAGAAGTTGAGAAAACCCTGCATGGGTGCTAAGACACGATGGACCAAAACTGGAAGAGGAAATGGGAAGGTTGTGGAATCAACTTATATCTGCTTTATAGCGGTACCCAGGGTTGCCTAAATCTACCCCATTGAGAGAGAAAATGAAGACTTCATAGACCCCTAAAAGCCTCAGAGCCCATTGTCTGTCTGCCATTGGACTACTGTGCACATGTAGCCTCAGCAGGCAGAGCAGACAAAGCACAAAGCTGAACAGATTCTTTCTTACTGTCATCGAGAAAGCTCTCTGGCAAGAGCTCTCTGGTTGTGATAAACTCACAGAGGTGAAAACATCAGCTGAGGAGTGATGGCTCTGGCAGAAACTGGCCACCAGCCAGGAAAAGCACATCTGGCTGTGCACAGCAGGATGGCCCGGGTGGGGGATATTTAAAGTAAAATATAGCATCTCTAGTGAAGTTTCCACAGGGGTTATTTGGGAAATGGATGATTTTGTTGAGGTGAGGAGAAAGATGAGGGTGGGGAAAGGAGAGATGGTTACAGGGCATGGCAGTGGGTAGAAAACAGGAAGATGTGCGCTTCCAGTCACAGCCCTGATGATTTAAGTCAGAACACTGTTTTGATTTAAGGTGGAATCCAACTTCAGGGCAAAGAACTCCTGGCCTTATAATCTCATAAATTCAAAAATGATTATTGACTCACAGAGGAAGTTCAAAGTGCTGCTAGAAATGGGCTACAAACTGATAAGTCAATTTGAGGACACATTTTTAAAATTTTAAATTGGGAGTCCCGATAAATACGCAGTCATGACAGGACATTAAAAACTATCATTTGACAGTGTTTCTGCCCCCTCCTTGTGGAGGGATTATTTATCTGTTCAGCTGAGGAGTGTGCTTGGGGTGGAACCGTGCTAACACCATGCCCACGTTTCCACTGCTGAAGGGCACACTCGTAAAGGTGGGGGTAAACCCAGTTCCCTACCCAGAGTACAAGAGCATTCTGCAGCCTGGAAGATCTGAGGGAAAAAACAATCTAGTTCTTTTCCTTTATATTTATCTTGAGAGTAAGCTGAGTACAATAATAAAGAAACAAAAACCACCGGTAACCCTAGTACTAGGGAGGCTAAAACAGGAAGATTTCAGAGAGTTCAAGGCCAGCCTGGGTGACAAGAGTGAGTCCCTTTCTCACAGAACAAAAACCAACAAGGATGTTTTGCTAAGGGCTGGGAGTGCAGCTTTGAGGGAAGGAGAGAAAAGAGAAAGAGAAAAGACAGACAGAGAGAGTGAGAGAGAGAACATAATTCTTCTCCCAAGCACCACATTCAATGCTCACATGCCAGAAGAGAATCTATGATGGGAGAGAATTGAATGAGAGCCCTTTGTGTGTACAGATTTCAATCCATGAATCTGAACACCAAGTGTTATTAAAATTATGTAGTAACGCATAAGAAGAAATTGCGGGGCTGGAGAGATGGCTCAGCCATTAAGGCACTTGCCTCCAGTGCCTAAGGCCCTGGGTTCAATTCCCCAGGACCCACATAAGCCAGACCTACAAGGTGGTGGCCCTGGTGTGCTTTCTCTCTCCCTCTCTCTCTCTCTCTCTCTCTCTCTCTCTCTCTGTGTGTGTGTGTGTGTGTATCGCTCTGCTTGAAAATGAATAAATAAAATATTTAAAAAGAAGAAGAAGAAGAAATTACGGAGGCAAACCTCCTTCACCTGATATTAGCTAAAAGGCCAGGAATCGGTGGCAAACGGTCTTTAATGGGATCACAATTTAAATTGCTGGCAGAGGGACAGAATAAAGGAGAAGCCAAATCAAACTCCCCAGTCAGTTTCAAGACTGTGTCCTGCAGAAGACACAGGATGCTGATGGTAATGCGGAATCCTTTGCATGCCTTATGAGGGAAATTGTTCCACAACTACATCAAGTATGAAATGCCAATACTAACATACTCAGCACCTTACACATCCATTAATTGAATCTGCTGCATGCAAGACATAACAGTGCTGCTATGGTTAAGAGTACATTGTAATTGAAGGCTTGTTGTGCCATGTGGTGGTGTTGGGAGCTGCCTTGGTTCTCTTTTTGGTGCTGGGACAAAATGCCTAACAGAAATCAAAGAGGTTGACTTCAGCTTACAGCTCCAGGGTGTGGCAAAGAAGGCAATGGTGGCAGGAGCTGTAAGCAGAGCTGGTGAATTCTGCTGGTGCTCAGCCAGCCCTCTCCTTTGTATACAGTCTAGGACACTGGCCCAAGGAATAGTGTGGCCTATTATTAATCGGGTCTTCCTTCAATTAACCTAAACAAGATGATCTCTCACAGACATGCCTGACGTGAACTAGACAACCCTTTGCTGGTGTGTTCAGGTCCTTTCAAGTTGTTGATCAATATAAACCATCATCACAGGAGGTATGGGACCTTTGTGAGGTGAAAGTCACTGGAGGGATGAGAGGTTCAGGTGTGACCCATGTAGTTCTCTCAAGAGGATTGTTATAAAAGAAGCCAGCCTGGCCCCACCCAGTCTCCCTTTCTCCCTACTCCTGTTTCAGATATGACTAACCCTCCACCATCCTCACCACTGACCAAACAACATCCCTCCTGCTGCCTGATCCACATTGCCTGGTCCACACTGTGATCTAGTAAACCTGAAACCTGTCCACTGTGGTATTACTTTTCTCTTTACTGTGACAAAATACCTAATAGAATCAACTAGAAAGAGTCATTGGGGTTCATGATTTCAGCACACCATGGAGAGAATGATATGGTGGCAAAACTTTCCAATAGGTATCATCATGGTGGGTTAAGAATCAGAGAGCTTGGGTCAGAAGCCCAAAGCTCATATATACTTAAAGGTCAGCACTAAGCAACCCACTGCTAGCTAGGCCACTCAGCCCCAAATGTCCACATCTTCCCAAAATGTCGCCACCAACTGGGAACCAAGTGTTCAAACATGAATCTTTGATCTTTTACCTCCAAGTCACGTCTTCATGTGTTGCGTGGTGGTAATGCAAGCAGGCTAATACAGTTGCAAAGTTAAACAGTATATATGGCCTGCCTTTGAGGAACTAATATCTTGATATAAGTTTTGACAAGTCAGTCCGGTGAAGAGTTACTAATCAGGTGAAGAGTTAATAAGAAATAATTTCAGCAGCAGAAGATGAAGCAAACATTTAGCCAAGGAGAATAAATGAAGAGAAAAGAGAAAAGGCTTGAAAAGGTTTGTCAGAGTAGGCTTAATTGCTAAGACAACAATGGGTTCACCACACCAAACATTTCTCAGTGAAATCACCTTGTAGTGGAGAATTCTGCTTCATGTAATGAGTGATTCAGAGACCCAGGCCCCCAAGTTGCTCCAGTCATGTGGTGTAAAAGGAAAGATTAAGAGATTATAGAACACACACCCTTCCTCTCTGAGCCGGGCATGTTTATGGATGTCAGTTCTATGTTCTCACATAAATGATGACACAGGATGGTCTAATTGTGGTCAGTATGTGTATCCTGAAAAGAAACAGGCGTAGGTTGTTTCTGCTCTAGGAGATAAGGCTGAACCAAAACAGAAAGGAAAAGGCCATTTTATACACTAATCTCATTTATTTTAAAAGCTGTGGTAGAAATGTTGATGGTGGGGCTGGGGAGATTTCTCAGTGGTTGATGTGCTTGCCTGCAAAGTCTAATGACCTGGGTTCAATTCCCTAGTACCCATGTAAAGCCAGAGGCACAGTGACACATGCATCTGAAGTTTATTTGCAGTGGCTGGAGGCCCTGGCGTGCCCACTCACCCATTCTCTCTTTCTTTCTCTCTCTCTCTCTCTCTCTCTCTCTCTCTCTCTCTCTCTCTCTCTCTCTCTCTCTCTCTGCTTTCAAATAAATAAATAAAAACATTTAAAAAAAAGAAATGTTGGGCTAGAGACATGGCTCAGTGGTTAAGGCGCTTGCCTCCAGAGCCTAAGGACCCAGATTCAATTCCCCAGTACCCATGTAAGCCAGATGCACAAAGTGGCACATGCATCTGCAGTTTGTTTGTAGAGGCTAGAAGCCCTGATGTGCCCACATTCTCTCTCTCTCTCTCTCTCTCAATCTCTCTATCTCTCGCTCTGTTTGTGTGTGTCTTTCTCTCTGCATCTCTACTTACAAAGAAATAAAATACAAATAGAAAAAGAAAGAGGAAAAAATGTTGCTGGAGTCCTAGTCAAGGGGGCCCTGCTTCAGGGAGAAGGGCATCCTAGGTCCAGGCACTCTCCCCAAAAACCAAACAGAAAAAGTATAGGTAAAAAGCAGGAAGGGAATGGGTCCTAGGAAGTCAAGGGGACCAAATATCCTCAGCCCTGTCTTCAGAGGTACTGACAGGAGATTCCAGGAAAAAACAAAAAGAGATGGTATTGTAGTCAACATTTTTGTTGCTGTGACAAAGAACCCAACCAAAGCCAGCTAATGGGAGAAATGGGTTTATTTTGTCTTACAGACTCGAGGGGAAGCTCCATGATGGCAGAGGATATGACAGTATGAGCAGAGGCTGGACATCACCTCTGCCACAGCCTTTCAAGCAGCAGCAGGGGAGTGTGCCAAACACTGGCAAGGGGAAGCTGGCTATAACCCCCATAAGCCCGCCCCCGACAACACAGCTCCAACATGGTTCCAATACCCACGCTGCCGTCAGCTGGGAATGGAGCATTCAGAACACATTCATTGGTGGGGGACACCTGGATCAATCCATCACAGACAGCAAGAACTACATATGATTATGCAATTGTGGTTAAACTGCGGCCTGGCTGTTCCTGATCTCTGGTCTAGTTCCGTGAGGTTCTGTAGGAATAGGGCAGTTTGGATCCATCATAAGCTCCTGCTTAGGAAGGCGACCTCAGTCCTTGTCATGAGATAGTCTCTCCTGCTCCTCCGAGGGAGGTCATCTCATCACAGCATGACCTAACTGTAAGGCTTGCTGCTCCTGGCAGGTTTAGGGTGTTGACTGGAAACATCTAGGTGCCTATCTGGGGGTCTGGAACTTGAAAATATCTTATTACACTTGTCACGGTGTCTTCTGCCTCCAGCTTTACACGACTGCTCCTTAAATGAACCACTGGCAGGTTTCCATGCAGAGCTGAGCAGCTACCTGACCCAAGAGTGGTAAAGGAAGCAGGTGCAAGAGGAAGGCAGGGTACAAAGCTTTTATCCTGCTTTCCATTACCTCTTGGGCATCCGCAGGGAAGAGTTGGTGCTTTTAAGCAAAAATAGCCTCTAAGTCCTTGTCGCAGTCAGCGACGCGACGCTGGGATGAATCTCCAAACCAGGCACAGTTTATGGGAGGAAACGATTTATTTGTAGCTATAGATGCAGGGGAAGTTTCAGAATGCAAAAGAGGCTGCTCACCTTTCACAGGTCCAAGCAGAGAGAGAAACCCATCACCAACACCATACACACAGAACAGCAAATAGGCAGGAGGGCAAGGAGAGAATTCTTTCACCTTTATATAGCCCTAGGGTCGGGTCTTGCAATTCTATCCCAGACTTAATGGCTTCCTGAGTCTCTGGAATTTCCTTCCTGCACTGCCCACACAGGAAAGGATGTTTACTTCTAGCTTCTTTGAGCTTCCTTATATCCTGACTTATATCCTACTGAGAAGCTGCCTTCCTGTGAACATCCTCAGAGACCCACCCAAGATTACTTGAAAGGTCAAGTTGACAACTAAACTTAACCATCACAGTCCTTGTTACAGAAACATAGCCTGGAACTCCAAGTTCCCATCTCCTCCCCTCATTCAAAGAGAGGAACACCTATGTGTGGAAAGGCTCCCGTGCAGTGCACCGTGAGGTGCACCCAAGGGTGTTGCCCCTATTCTCTTCAGAGCAGTTTTTTTCCTTAGCCATGGAGAAATGTAGCCATCCGTGAGGAAAGCACTTGAACCGTGTAAGTCTGCCTCTCACCTGAACTCTACAGAGCTGTTCTTGTGTGTCCTCAGCATGTGAACTCTGAGGAGAGTGCCTGCGTAGAGTTCCATGTCCCCATGAAGGGCTGACAAGCTAGAAAGCTAGAAGTACCTGAGGCCACAGGGGCAGACTCAACATATCCCATTCTGCTGAGAAGAAATAATAGGCCCTCAAGAGGCCAAGAAAAGCCATTTTCAAAGAACACCAGAGGAAGGGGACAGGAAGGAGAAAGTGGGAGGAGGCAAGACTTTAGGAAACTCTAGAGAGGTACTAATTGGGAGGAACAACTGTGTACCCTTGGCTGACTTGCCCTTTCTCAACTCTAGTTAAGTGAAGCTTCCAGAAGTTCCATTAACTTTGTCGACCTAAGGCAGCCAGCAAAGGAGGAGGAATTCTCAGATGCTGCCTCCTTCGAGTTTTCTTTTTTCTTTTCTTCGTGTTCTTCTTTATGTCCTGGAGACAGAGTCTTTCACTGAACCTGAAGCTATTGTTTTTCTCTCAGACTGGCTGATCAGCAAGCCCAGGGGGTTCTCCTGTCTTCACCATTCCCAATGGCACTCGGATTACAGGCATGTGTGGCTAGGCCTGGCTTTTTACATAGGTACTGGAGATTGAATTCAGGCCCTCATGCTTGTACAGACCTGAAAAGCCATCTCCCTAGCCCTACCTACTTTGGGTTTTGTACATCTTGTGGCCTCTCAAAGTTTCTCCTCTGTTTCCCAGGAGCTGGATCCTTTTATCAGAGGCTCAGAAAGAATCATACACTTAGCCAGGAGTGGTGACCCCTGACTTCAATCCCAGCACTTAGGAAGTGGTGGCAAGAGAGTCAGGAAGGAGGTCAAGGTCAACCTCAACTACATAGTGAGTTTGAGACCAACCTGAGATATAGTAGACCCTGTCTCAAAAATATAAAAATCAAATTAAATAAGTAAAATTCAATAAAATAAAAAGTCATCCACTTTCCCCTTTCCCCTATCTATAAAAAGGAATTCTGCTAATTCAACTACTGTTGTGACTGGGAAGCTGGGTTGTGACTGTTAACTAGGAGCAGTTGCATTTTAAAAGAGGCTCTGTTAAAAACAAATGAGTCAACAGCCACAGTAAGCTTTGTGGGCCAGAGGTAGGAAGGCATTTCTATCTGCTGGGGTGGCCCTGCACTGGCTGTACAGCATCACTTAGGAACTATTTGATCTGGTTATGAACTAGGTTTCTTACATAGTATACATCTGTTTTGAAATCTACCCTTGGAGCACGTGCTGAGCGCAAACTGTCATGTTTCAATTCCCTTAAAATTTGAGCCTAGAATAATAGAGCCATGGACTTTTTGTTTAGTTTTTTTTTTCCATCTGATGTAGTTTTAACCCATGTAGTGAATAGTTTCTTTCCAAAACACCACACAACTCAGGAGGTGTCTTAGTCATCTCACATGACGCTGGGATGAACCTCCCAACCAGGCACAGATTATGGGAGGAAAGGATTTATTGAAGTTATAGATTCATGGGAAGTTCCATAATGGTGAAAGAGGCTGGTCCTCTTTCACAGGTCCAAGCAGAGAGAAACCCATCACCAACACCATACACAGAACAGCAAACAGGCAGGGGACTAGAGCAAGAAATTGCCTTCCTTTTTATTTAGCCTCAGGGTAGAGATCTTGCAACCCTTTCCCAAATTTGTTGGCTTCCTGAGTCTCTGGAATTTCCTTCCTGCACTGCCCACACAGGAGATACAGGATGTTCATTTTTAGCTTCTCTGAACTTCTTTACATCCTGACCCTTGCTGAGAGGCTGCCTTCTTGTAAACATCCTCAGAGACTCACCCAAGATAATTAAAAAGATCAAGTTGACAACAAAAACCTCACCATCACAGGAGGTAAGTTCAAGTCAAATATGTAATACTATTGGGTATGTTTTAGTTTAAAAAATACAAAGTAAAGAGCTCTTAGGTGGGCTATATTTACAGTTCTCTCTGATGTTGGCATTCACTTATGCATTGCTGTTTTAAGCTTGTAGCATAAAATAACTTCATTTTGCTCACAATTTTTTTGTGTGTAGTATGTATTGTGGTGTGGTATGTGTGTGTATAGTGTAGATACATGTGTGTGGCATGTGTATAGAGGCCAAAAGAGATCATGGGATGTCCTGCTCTGTTCCTCTAATATTTGTTTTCTTGAGACAAGTCTCTCACTGAACCCAGAGCTGCCATTTCTCAATCAGATTGGCTGACCAGTGAGCCCGAGATTCTTCTGTCTCAGCTTTCCACAGGACTGGGGTTATAGGCATGCATAACCAAAGCCAACTTTTACATGGATGCGGAGATTCCAACTCAGGCCCTCATGCTTGTGTGACAAATGTATTTACCTGCTGACCCATTTCCCCAACCTCTTTGCTCACTTTTTTTTTCAGGAATTTGGAAATGGGCTAGCCCACCTCTATATGTATCACCCAACACGACTTATCTGCATCGCAACTAGTGGGTGCTAACTAGAGGCTGGGACCTCAGCTGTGTCAGCTTTGAGGCCTTGATTCCTTACCACACTGCAGTCTCCATGGATTCTGAAACTTCCTCATAGCTTAGCAGAGGGGTGCCCAGATGTGTGTTTGCACCTGCAAAATAGAAACCAAAAGCCTCTCTCTGACTTAGACATGGGAGTCAGGTCATGTGATTTAACTGCATTCTACTGGTCATTAAGTGAAGCTTGGGTCCTAGGGGAGAGAAATTAGACCCAGTGGTGGTAAAGAACTTGTGGTCATTTGTAGCCAGCCATAGACATTTGCAGATAGCAACAGTAACAAAGGGTCATAAAAATCTTGTTCCCTGTGTTATTAAAACCATCACAGAGGAAGCTGTCTTCCAAAGTGATAGTCATCTTTCTCCCAAAATGCAGCCTTTTCATCTACTGGCCATTATGAAGCCACTAAAAAAAAGTGGCTTCATATGTTAAAGATTGCCTGGTTCAATGGCTCTCTGGGTGCTCATCTGGGCTTATGTTCCCACAGCTGGAATGAGCTGTTTAATTATTTCCCCCATAATCTATCTCAGAAGTGGTAGGTGAGTGTTAAAGTTTTTTTTATTATTTTATTTTTGTGAGCTGATTGGCTTTTAAAGAAAAGATCAGGAAACATTCGCTGAGCATTCGTGTGTGTGTGTGTGTGTGTGTGTGTGTGTGTGTGTGTGTGTGTCCTATGATTGTGGACACACGTATGTGCAGGTGTGCCTGAGTGTCAGAGGGCATGTGTGTTAAAACCAGAGGTTGACAAAGCATGTCCTGTATCACTCTACACATTACTTCGGTGGAGGCAAGATTTCTCTCTCCTTGAACAGAGAGCTCATGTTTCAGCTAGTCTCACAAGCCACCTGGCCCTAGGGATCCCCTGTCCCCACCTTTCCAGAGCTGCCATTGCAGGCAGATTGTCACGCCCACCAGGCTTTCATGTGGGTGCTGTGGTTCTGAACTCAGGCCCTTACTCTTGTATGAAAGGTGGTTTTATCCACTGAGCCATCTCCCAGTTCCCTAAACATTCTTATTTACATAACAATTTAAAAATACCTTGTCCAGAGCACTGTTTTGCAACAGGGCAGGGGGAATGAGTAAGTCACATTTGCTGTCCTCAAAGTTGCTTCTGGTCTAATAAGGGAAACAGATGTGTTTATAAGTAACAGAAAGGAAGAAAAGAAAGCAAGCCTGAGTATACTGAGTGTGGGCTCAGAAAGGAAGCAACTTTTGAGGCTTTGACAATTTTTATTTTATCTCATTGTTTTTAAGCATTTAGGTTTTTCATTTTTAAATCTTTCTTCTTTTTTCCCCATATTTATTGTCAATAATTAGATACATTGCATGAGCAAGTCTTAAGATGGTATTCCCATTTCCCTTGTCCCTGTTCCCACCCCACTGGGGGCCTCCCAATTTGGGCTTACTGGACCAGTCCATGGGATAGAGGGCAGTGGATTATACCAGAAGTAGCCAGATTTTTTTTTTCTCTCTCTCCCCCACCATGGATCTCACAATCTTTCCTTGCCCTCTTCTGCTCAGGTCCCTGAGCCATGGTGAGGGAGTTTCAGGTCTGCTTTACTCTTAATAGCAGAGTTTGCATGTAAAGGGGGTCCATCTTCCAGTTGAATCATCTGTGGAGAGTAGAGGTTAGGAACACAAGACCTGAAGTCAGGAGACAAAGAAAACAAGAAGTGTGTCATAGCACCTGAAGTCCAGGTCCTAGGTCAGACTTCTAGCTATGTGACTGCGGCAGGGTCCTTCTCAGTATCCATACCTACAAAATAGGGATAGTGATTACATGTAACACATAGGATGGTGAGGAGAATTAATGAGCTAAGTTTCACAAAGCTCTCTAAATAGTGCCTGGGACACAGTAAGAACTATGAATTTTTGCTAAATACATGAAACTCTTAGTTCACTGTATCTATGACCTTGTGATAGCTTGTACTTGGAGTTGGAGGATTTTACCCTCAGGTGTTACTAACACATGATATTTTCACTCATCAATAGTTGTAGGACGTTTACTCTTTACTTGAAACCTTACTGGAATATGGAAGAAGAAACAACAAAATACATTTATAAGTACAGTTAGCCCTCTGTGTCTCTCATCAGTGAATTCAACCAACCACAGGTTGAAAATATATGGAGCCCTGTTTGTGGTGGCTCATGCAAGTAATCCCAGCGCTTGGAAGGCTGAAGCAGG
This sequence comes from Zapus hudsonius, assembly GCA_004024765.1. Lineage (NCBI taxonomy): Eukaryota > Metazoa > Chordata > Mammalia > Rodentia > Dipodidae > Zapus > Zapus hudsonius. The sequence goes on along the minus strand of PVHP010027636.1, from coordinate 2,240 downwards.
AGGATTACACATTTGAGGCCAGCTTGGGTCACTGATCAAGATAATGTCTCCCAAAAAAAAAACCCAGAAAAATATCTGTAATAAACATGCACAAACCTTTTTTCTTGTCTTCCCTAAACAATTCAGTATAAAATTAGTTACATAACATTTTAGTATTGGAAGTAATCTAGTCAGGTGTGGTGGTGCACATGTTTAATCCCAGCACTCAGAAGGCTGAAGCAGAAGGATTGCTGTGAGTTCAAGGCCAGCTTGGGCTACAGAGTAAATTCCAGGTCAGCCTGGTCTACAGTGAGATCCTACATCAAAACAAAAAAAAATTAATGTAGAGTTGATTGAAAGGATAAGGGAAGACAGCATAGGCTACACAAATCCTGTGCCATTTTGTACAATGGACTTGAGCATCTGTGAATGACAGTGTCAGCAGGGGTCTTGGAAGCGACGTCCTCCCATATGGAGGGATGATTGTGACGGACTTTACAGACACTCATTCAGTTGTGTTGAATGAATGACAGGTTCTGCTCTTCTCTTTCCCTGGAGAAGGGCCTGACGCTTGGGTACATTTTAATTATCAAGTGTCATTTAGCCCATACGTACGGAAGACTTGGCACCATTCTCGGCATGTGCTGTGAGTGATGCACTTGAAGATTCAGCTGGGAGCCAGCGAGGTAGAGATCTTGCCTGTAGACACCTGGCATTGACATCCCGATGGTGAGATGAGGTACAGCATGAACAAGGCCCAGAGTCAGCGGCGAGAAGGATGTGAGCGCTCAGAAACCAGAGTCCAAACAGACCAGATGGGACAGAATAGCGCAGGATAGAAAACAGAAGTGGAAGGTCATCTTCCTTCCTAGAGAGGTCAAACTAAACGGTCCAGCCAGAAATTTTAAACCCCTAGAGCTCCCTACAAATGGGTTGTATCGAATGCATGGGTAATTGATATTCCAGGCTCCAGTTAGGATGAGACAAGTGAGGTCAGGCATAGATTGCACCAGAGTTTAAGTTCTCACATCCCTTTCTGATTTCAAGGCCTATCAAGCATTCAAACCAGGCCAGAGAATGAGGTAATTTTTCTTCCCTGGAATTTTTTTTAAATAGTGCTAAATTTTAAGAATGAGTTTAGGAAGAAATTAATGTTCCAGGAAAAATACAACCTTTGAAGAATTTTAATCGCATCTAGGACTCTCGTTTTTTTAGAAGCCAGCAAAATGCTATTTGCCTGTTAGAAACATGTCTGGATTTTGGAGGATTATAATTCTAAGTACAATGATGGTTGTTTCCATGGCTCACGACTCCAAGATCTTCATAGATGTGATCATGCAGGATCAGTTATAAAACCAACTCTTTTCCATTTTCAGTTTCTGGAATAATATCATCTGATAAATGAGGAAAAGAAGGCCCAAATAATGTGTGGTGAGCACATACATTTTTAAAAAATCAATATCATGGCTGGGGAGATGGCTCATTGGATAAAGTGGGGGGACCAGAGTTTAGATCCCCCAGACCTATGTAAAAGCTACAGGGGGTGGCAGCCATCTGCAATTCTAGTTCTTGGGAAATACAGACAGGGGGTCCCTGGAGCAAGATGACTAGTTAGACTAGTCCAATCAGCGAGCTCAGAGAGATCCTGCCTCAGGAAATAAGGAAATAAAGTGAATGAGGAAAGTTGGTGATCGAATGCAATACCCAATGCACACAAACCCACACACATGTACATCCGCATGCATGTCCAACACACACACACACACACACACACACACACACACACACACACACGCACGCACCAAATCAACCTATCCCCAAGCTATTCCAAATCCAAGAACTGAATAAATTGTCAGAGTTACCCTCACAATATGAGATAGCTGGATTAAAATGGGAACTGGAATATGTTTAGGAAACAGAGCAGAGCTAGAAAGGGATTGGAGAATAACCAGAAGTGAGTAATCCCAGCTTTTCCTGAGCAAAGCAAAAGGCAGTTCCAGCCCAGGTGTGCTGGCCCCACCTCTTCCCAGCTGGACTGCTCCCACCAGAAGTCCGTGACCAATTCCCATGGATGTTCAGATGCTCTCACAAACTGCTCGGTTAATCTTTTAGATTTTTCCATAGCAAATATGGGGGGTGACGGATAGCCCGCTGATTCTTCTTGCCCTATGAACCCGAGTAGTCATAATAAGAAATGTTTGCCTTGAAGGTTTCTAACTCCAGTTTATTCCCAAACTTAAAGTGGAATTCAGTATTGTCCA